>SJYQ01006599.1:121446-143528 GCA_006410935.1 Redunca redunca
CCCACCAGGAGCCCTCCGGGGCGTGCCTCTGTAGACAAGGCCTCCCGCAGATACTTTTTGGGGTAAGGGCTTCCTGACTACTGTAGAGAGGAACAGCAAGCCCAGACCGCAAAAAGATCCAAAGGGGCCGGAAGCCCTGCTTGGGCCAATGGGCAAGAGGGGGAGGCGCCGTCCTCCGGGGCTCAGCTTGCAGGTGGCCTTCTGATAGAAGATGCAGCCAGGACCTGGGGAGAGGGAGGAGGGGAGAGAGCTGAGAGCGCCAGAAAGTGAGCGGGCAGCAAGAATCTCAGTAACCCCTTCCTCCCCACACTCAGTGTCACAACCTAATTCTTACCTGGTCCATTTGGTGGAGAGGCTGGCAGGGCTGGGAGAATGGTAATGCATCCTCAAGCGAAGGCTGTATGAGCCTGCATCTCTCCTTTTCGTGGTCCACGCCTCCCTGTATTCTCTTTGACCTTGGAGGTTTTTCATCTCCTGCTGTGATTTGGGGTTCAGTTAGATAGCCTGGGTGGGGGGATCCGTGCACCCAGGTCCTGTTGGGAACCCCCCAGAGTTACAAATGCCCGGAGCCCCAAGAAGAAGGGCTGGATGACAGTTGTCAGATGAGACCTCTGAGGCCAGACAACTGTGAACTTGCAGGCCTGGGCCTGTGGTGTGTTCAATGCCCTCTGTTCCAGCAGATGAGATGGTTTATGGTGAAGTCAGGGGTCAAGTGCCAGCTGGCTTAGCCTGTGAAACCTCCCTTGCATGTATCAAATGAACCGCTTCACGGAGGTGGCAGCCAAGCACCCACATCTTAGTGCCCTCTTGCTTCCCTAATGAGGGCAGTCAGCAAAGCCTCCCAGAAGTGCCCAGAGCTGCCTGGCCTCGGTCTCACCTGTCTTGCCTGGAGGACTCCACCACCCCACCACCCCCGCCCCACTCCGCCCCCAGAGGTCACAAGTGCTGAGGAGTGGAGGGAGACATAGTCCGCCCAGCATCACAGGTCTGCAGAACAGACCGCTTCTGCCTGTGCTCCATGGAAGAGCTCAGGATAGGGTGATTTGTTCCGTGCTTTGCTCCTGAATGAGTCGAGGACTCTGCCATCTGAAACCTGCCAGAGAGAGTGGGTGCTCATTTCTCCCCAGGTCTCAACACAGACTTGTCAGCCGGGGCGGCCCAGAGACACTGGCCCTCCTCGATGCTTGGCCCCGCCCCGCCTTCCGGTCTCCATACCTGGTGGTAATTTATTTGCATCCTGAGGACTGGGGCCCGGGGCTGCTTCAGAGTGTTCACAGGAGTTGAGAATCACCCGTAGCCTGTCTGATCTCGGACTGCACCCAGGTGCCCTCCACCCCGTTCTCCCCAACCCCAGCTCCAGGGTTCCCTGGGGACCCCGCGGTTTCCTCCGGCCCCGCTTCCCGGCCCCCACTTCTCCAGCCTGTGCAGCAGCCCGCCTGCACACTGGAGGGTCTGAACTGAGACACGCGGGCCTCGGTACTGGACCGCGAGGCAGGGCAACCGAGAGCCTTCAGAGAGTCAGCCGGCCCCCTCCTGCTTGCACGGGCCCCATCGCCCCCCACAGGATGCTTGGTCCTCCTCTCCAAGGCTCCTCCTTGTTCTGATGTCGGCCCTCCAGGGCGTTCCACTGTGGAGGGCTTGCTGCAAGTCATCACACGCTGCTCACATCTCACAGAGACCCCGTGGAGGGGGTACTCTCTACATACTCCCACAGGGGAGGAAGCTGACCTGTCTAATCACAGCCCGTGAGTAGCTGAGACCCAACCGGAGCTGGTGTCTGTCTGACCCTAAAGCCCATGCACCTCTGTTTGCCCTTGGCTTCCAGGACAGACAGGACCTAGAAGGTTGCTGACGGCCTTGCCCTGACTCTGTTCTCCTACTCCCTGGGGAGTGTCTGCTGGCTTCCAATCTCAGGCCAAGTTCTAATTCCACTGCCTAATAGTGGGTATGTGACCTGTCTGTACCTCGGCTTCCTCACCACTAAAGTGGGTGTAGTAACCCAGGTGTGGCTCAGACAGAAACACCTTGTGTTCCTGCTACCAAGTCTCCCCACCTGTGCACACCTGTGTTTCCCTTCTGACCTCTGATGAGCCACCCTGCTCCTCCCTAAGGCCCACTCTTCCCCTCTGCCTGGAACCCCTCCCCCCTGGCCACCTCATGGACACCGACTGGCCAGTGGCCCCCTCCTGGGTCATTCCCACCTGAATAAAAAACCTCTGCTGGCCAGATATCTCTCTCCAGCTACTGCCCATCTTGCAAGCAAAACTACCGTCCCACTCTCTCCTGAATCCCCTGCAGTCACTTTTGTCCCCAAGATCACTCCTATCAAGGTCACTGTCACGTGCGTGCTGGAAGTCCAGTGGCCGATTCTCCAGACTTGTCTCGACCTGTCAACCGTGCTGTACACAGCTGGTTGCGCAGTCCTTCTGGAACACGCCTCCCCAGCCTGTCTGCCACCTTCCTCACTGGCCACTCCTTTGCTGGCAACACCCGCCTCATCTCCCCAAGCTCCCGGCACCAGAGTCAACCGGGTGCCCCCTCCCCTCCTCTCCCTCCACGCTCAGCCCTTAGTGACCCCATCCAGGTCAACTGTGACCCCCTTCGCCGCCCCCACTTCCGGTCAGCACCGGGTTGTGCACCCCTGCTAATGCCCCAGGACTGGCCAGGCAGCTCTGATCCTAGCCCTGCACTGCTCTGGCAACAGCTGTGTGCTTTGCTGAGATCCTCACCCTCCCCATGTACCTCTTGGGATTTGGAAGGCGTAAACCATGGGATGGCACAAGGGAAGAAGGCCTCAGGCTGCCCTCCAGCTTCCAGCTCTCCCCTCCCACACAGGCAGGACCAGGTTCTCAAGCGCTTTCCTCAGGCCACGCCCCTGTTGGTGGGAGGGGAAGGGGACCCATCCATAGGTGTAGGGTGAGGCCAGGGCTCCCTCAGTTTCCCCAGCTCTTCTGCCTGGCACACCATCTGTCCAGGCAGGACCAACCTCACCAGGTCCAGACACAGTCCCCCATCTGAGCCCAACCCCAGCCCCTCTGCTCCACCCAAGGAGGCTTCTCTCCCCTACCCTCGGCCCCCTCCTCCCGCTATTTCTCCACCCTCTCCTCCTCTCTTTCCTTACTGAACTCCTCCTCGACCAGCCCGTCAGTTCCACCTCTTCTTGGCACTTTCCTGGGTTCCCTAATCCTGGTCCCGCGTGTGTCTCGGGGTCACTTGGCAGATGTCCGTGAGTGCCTGCTGCCTGCCACACCTGCACAGGATGCTGGGGAGGCAGAGGTGAGCCCACCACAGTCCCTACCCACCAGGAGCCACAGCTTAGAAGGGAAAACGTAGACGTGGCTCCCTGGGTGTCCTGAGCCCCTCAGACGAAACTCATCTCCCTCCGAGCTCCTCAGCCTCCCCGGGGAGCTGATCTCCCTTGGGACCCCTCTGCCCAGGTGCCAGCACAGAGAATGATGGGCTAGGTAGGCAGCGATGGGTGTCTGAGGAGGTGCCAGTGCCCCTGGGGCCAGGAAGGGGACACCCCTCCAGGAGGGGTGGGGAAGCATGAGGAGACTGGGGAGGCTTCACCCAGGAGCCTCTCGGGAGCTGCCCCAGGGAGCAGGAGGGGTTTGAACTTCTGGGACTCAGAGGTGGAGAGAGAGACCGGCCGAAGCAAAGGCTCCGGGTGGAAACGGATTGGGGTGGCGGTGGGGTGGTTTGTGAAGGATGGGGAGAAGTGAGAAAAGGTCAAATGGCCATTTGACAAATAAAAGGTCAAACGGCCAAAACTCAGCCTCAATGTCAGGTATTTCCTCCAGCGGGCAATGGGCAGCTTCTGAAGGTTGTTTGTATATGTGCGTGTGTATAAGTGCCAAGTCACTTAAGTCATGTCTGACTCTGTGCGACCCTATAGACTGTGGCCTGCCAGGCTCCCTCCGTCCATGGCATTCTCTAGGCAAGAATACTGAAGTGGGTTGCCACGCCCTCCTCCAGGGGATCTTCCCTACCCAGGAATCGAACTCACGTCTCTGACGTCTCCTACATTGGCAGGCAGGCTCTTTACCACTAGCACCACCTGGGAAGCCCACTTATATATATATGAATATATATATATATTCTTGTACTGGAGTATAGTTGATTAACAATGCTGTGTTGGTTTCAGGTTACAGGAAAGTGATTCAGTTCTACATATGCTATATTTAAAATAGATAACCAGGGACTTCCCTGAGGGTCCAGTGGTTCAGACACCATGTTTCCATCTCAGGGGTCATGGGTGCAATTGCTGATCAGGGAGCTAAGACCCCACAGGCTGCATAATGGAACCAAAAAAAAAGGTAACTAACAAGGACCTACTGTATAGCACAGAGAACTCTGCTCAGTATTATATAACAACCTAAATGGGAAATAATTCTGAAGGTTTTGGAACAGGAAAATTTTATGAAATTGATTGGAGAAGGGAGAGGCTGCTGGCTGGGGGGAGAGGTTAGAGGCTTTGCAACAGTTCTGAGGAGAGGCAATAGGAGGGACCTGACCTAGAGAGATGGAAGGCAGCATGGACGCAGCAAATTTGTGAGGATGTAAGAGTCAGGAGTGGACAATGTTCAGGTCATCTGGGAGCGGGGAGAGGGGTCAGAGTGGTGAGGACCCAGGGGCAAACCCAGAGGGGAAGTGACCTGCAGTCCAATTTAATAAGCAGAAGTTGAGGACCCACCATGTAGAGGGTCACTTTCAGCTCTCAAGGTGTAGGGCTTGATAATGACCGTGATAAGTGAAGGGCAGAAGGGACAGAGGGAGGCAGAAATAGAAGCTGGAGGCTGCCCAGAGAGGAGAAACAGAGCAGGAGGAAGGGAGGCGGGCACGTGGACGCAGCCGCTGTGCTCCAGGCTGGCGTGTGGAGGCCTGCCTGGCACTGTCCCTGCCGCCTGGGCTGGGTGGAGGGGGTCTGCAGGGCAGGCCCGCAGTGGGGGGTGAGGGGGTGGGGTCACACTGCAGGCTGCGGGGCCTGGGGTGATGTCCAGCCTGGGAGAGAGGCAGGGCTGCAGGGGGGTGGTGGTAGGGAGTGGATGGGCTGGGGTCTCCTGAGACTGTGGAATACTCCGACCCCAAGCTCGGAGCAGGGAACTCAGTGGAGATCTGTGCCCAGTACTGCTGAGCGGTGGGTGCTGGGCACAGGTAGATCCCTGGGTTCCAGTTCCAGCTCTCTCTGCCAACTGGCAGAATGACCTTAGGGACTTCCCATGCTTCCTCTCAAAGGCCAGCCCTAACGCCCCTTAATTGTAAAACAAGAGAGTTTCAGACACACAAAGGAGAGGGTGCTCCTACCTCTTGGCTGTTCTGCACAAAACAGAGAGGCCACCACCGGCACCTCCACTTCCTCACCCCATATTTCTCAGATGTCTCATGTTCAAACCCCCGAATGTATTTCAACTCCACCCACTCCCACCCTTTCTGTGCTGCCCAGTGACCTTGTTGGCCACAGCAGCCTCCTACCTGCTCACTCCACGTCCATACATCCCTCTGCAATTATTATTATTATTATTAATTTTTTTTAGTGCAAATCTGCTCATGTCCTTCCTCTCCTTAAAGATATCTCTAGATGTTATCACCTTTATCATTAAATCACGCGTACTCACCTGCCCTGCCCAGCTCCCCTCTTTTCTCATGTCTTTCCCTCTCTCCTCATGCTCCAGGCACACTGGCATTCTTCCAGCTCCTAGAACATGCTGAGCTTGCCTTGGGGCCCTTGCCCTTGCTGTCCCCTCTGCCAGGAACATCATCCCTCCCTCTCCAATTGGATAACTCCCTGCTTCATGGGCACTCCCTCTGAGAGAACTTCCCTGAGCACCCAGATGAAGTCCACTCAGCATCTTCCCAGCACTTAATCTCCTTTTGCAAATATATAGTTATTAGAATGATTTGTTTGTTTGTTTAATGTCTGTGTATTCCTCTGGACTATAAATCCGTAAGGACAGAAATCTTGTCTGTCTTGTTAGCTGATGTATACCCAGCAGCCACTGTTAGTGTTGATGACATAAAGGAAGGGAGGAATTAAAGAAGCAAGTTAAGAAGGGAGGGACAGGTGGGAGGGGGACTGGCCATGTTTTCCTATTACAACTGCTGTTACTCCAGCTGACCTTCCCTCCCCACAGAGCTACAGGAGGCAGGCTCTTCATACATTCATCCAATCCATTGCTGTGTAATAGAACTCCTGCTAAAATTAGGAGTTTTTACATTGTGATTTCATCACTAGCTGAATCACTCTTTCTGTATCTTTTGGCATTTTAGCTTCATGTTTTGCGATTTGTCACCTGCTTGGTGACACGCCGTCCCTTGTAATTTTCTCCATTTCATATTTACATTTTCCTTTTTTCTTGTTAAAATAGAAACATTCCTTATTCAAGTGTTACTCATTAATTTATAGACCATTCTTTTTGTCTGCTCAGTAATAATATTTTCCAGATCCATTGTAAGTTCATATTGTCCTCATAGTTTCATTAGCCATAAAATGAAACTAAATAGAGTAACAGTTGTTTAACATCTGAATCTTATTCTTGTTCAGGAAATAATTTAGATAAAAATAACTATTGTATATTCTGAATGGTGGGTGAATTGAGGTACTGCAGTTTATAGAATTTCATTCTATTAATAATCTTAGAGTTTCCTGATTTGTTTCTTTCTAATGTTAATAAAAACCCAACCTCCCACCCCGACTCCACCAACTGAACTCGCTGGATCTGCAGAGTTGGATTCTGAAAAGAGGGCCTTAAAAGCTGAAAGCTGCCATAATTCCCTGGGGGATCTCCAGGATCTGACCTCCAGGAGAAAGAACTTTTCCCAAAGGTCAGATAATCACATGTGCAGAGAAAACCCTCTTTCTTGTTCAAAGTGGAGACCAGGTCTGGAAGCATCTTGCTCTGGATTTAGGGGGAGCAAGAAATACGGTGGGCTCCCCAGTGACTCAGCTGGCAAAGAATCTGCCTGCAGTGCCAGAGACCTGGGTTCAGTCCCTGGGTTGGGAAGATCCCCTGGAGGAGGGCATGGCAACCCACTCCAGTATTCTTGCCTGGAGAATTCCATGGATGGAGGAACCTGGCAGGCTACAGTCTGTGGGGTCACAAAGAGTTGGATATGACTGAGACTTTCACTTCACTTCAAGAAGCGCAGTAAATGGCACTGCAGGTGAGCATATCACACCAGGGAGGAGTGGTTCAGGGCGTTGTGCTGCTGGACCCCCCGGAGGGGCCCTTGGAGAGGGTCTGGGACTCAGTGGCCAAGGGCATGTCCAGGTTGTGGGGAGCTCTGGCACTTTCCACACGACAGAGGTCAGAGTGCAGCGCTGCTGAAGAGGCAAGACTCTGAGGGGCAGGATAGCTGTTATGGGCTGAATTGGACCCCCACCCCAAATTCACACACTGGAGCTCTAATCCTCATACCTCAGAATGTGACTGTATTTGGTGACAGGGCTTTTACGTCTATATACCAAAATATATGTGCGTGTGGGCTTAGTCTCTCAGTCCTGTCCGACTCTTTGCAACCCCGAAGACTATAGCATGCAAATCTCTTCTGTCCATGGGATTCTCCAGGCAAGAATTCTGGAGTGGGTTGCCATTTCCTCCTCAAGGGGATCTGCCCAACCCAGGGGTCGAACCCGCCTCTCCTATGTCTCCTGCACTGGCAGGAAGATTCTTTACCACTGAACCACCTGGATTTTACCACTCTGTGCTCCCAATGCAGGGGGCCCAGGCTCGACTCCTGGTCAGGGAACTAGATCCCGCAAGTTACGACTGAGACCTGGTCACAGCCAAATAAGTAAATAAAATATTTATTTTATTTTAGATCTTGTAGCTTTGAGTTCTGAAATTTCCATTTGGATCTCTTTTATAGTTTCTATTTTCTGCTGAAATATCTATATCTGTTCACTCATTATGAATATCTTTTCTTTTTAAACAGGTCCCCAAATAACAGAGATGTTAGAATTAAGAGATAGAAAATTGTAAACAACTACCATAAACATGTTTAGGCATTTAAAAAGAAAAGATATTCATAACGAGTGAACAGATGTAGACATTTCAGCAGAAAATAGAAACTATAAAAGAGATCCAAATGGAAATTTCAGAACTTAAAGCTACAAGGTCTAAAATAAAAAATTCACTGGATAAACTTAAAACATCAGATTGGAGTCGGCAGAAGAAAGGGTCATTGAACTTGAAAATAGATCAATAGAAATTATCCCATCTGAAGACCACAGAGAAACATGATTTTAGAAAGGAACTTAAAAATGGATTTTTAAAAAGTCAAGAGACTCACTGACCCATGGGACGATATCATAATTTAACATAAAAAGAGAAGGAAAAAGGAGAGTGAGAGAATTGAGCAGAAAGGAATATTTTTCGGGAATAAAAGCTGAAAATCCCCCTCATTTGGTGAAAAAACATCACCCACAGATCTAAGAAACTACAGATCTAAGCGCGGTGCCCTGACTTGAGGCTGAGGAGGAAGAGGCGGCTGGGCAGCCCCCAGAGAGCTGGAGAAGCCTGGTGATCTGGGACTTAGTCTGGAAAAATGACCTGGGCTGAGTGAGTGAGAGGGGAAAAAGGCGGGAGGGAGGGAAGGCGAGGAAAGCAAGAGCCTCAGCAGGGCCAGGCCGCCCTCTCAGCAGCCACGTGACCTCAGAGAGCAGCTTCCAGGAAATAAACCCGGCAGAGCCCACAGTTAGTCCTTGAAAGTGCGTGGGGAAGGCAACAGCCCGAGGTACTTTATATGTTTTTTAGAAGTTTACAGTTCAAGGGGAAGGAAGCAGAAGAGGGCAGCCGCTGAGGAGGCGAGGGGAGTTGTTGCTGTTTATAGTCACAGGGAAGAGGCAGGTGGCTTAAGGGAAATGATTGACGACAGAAAAAAAGGTAAGGTTTTTGAAAGGCTGAGGCTTCGGGCGGAGTCCCTTGAAAATACCAACACATGTTGAGGAGAAGCAGAGAATATGGTTGAGTGGTGGAGCTCCAATCCCAGAAGTGAAAGTCAATCAGTCGTGTCTGACTCTTTGAGACCCCATGCCAGAAAACTGGAGTGGGTAAGCCTTTCCCTTCTCTAGGGGAACTTCCCGAGCCAGGGATTGAACCAGGGTCTCCCGCATTGCAGGCGGCTTCTTTACCAGCTGAGCTACAAGGAAAGCCCAAGAATAGTGGAGTGGGTAGCCTATCCCTTCTCCAGTGAATTTTTCCGACTCAGGAATCAAACCGGGGTCTCCTGCATTGCAGGTGGATTCTTTACCAACTGAGCTATGAGGGAAGCCTCCTCAATCCCAGAAAGTGTGGTGCAAACTGTGACCTTTCCACAAGCAGCTCACACTTAGACAAGAGTAGGCACTGCTCCAGACACGACGTTTGTCCCCATGTCTTCCTGTGAGAGAAGAGCTATTGTTTTCTCTACTGTTACAGGTGAAGAAAATCCCCAGGGTGCCACACCCAGCAAGGGGCAGAGCCCACCGGGACGGGAACCCAGGCAGTGAGTCTGGCGCCAACACCTCCCTCGTAACCAATCCAGGGAGGAAGTGAGCTTGGCTGCTCGCTAGCTCTGTGACCTTAGGGAGTTGGGTTTGCCTTGAGGAAGGCCATTCCACCCCTGGGAAACTCAGACGTCACTGGACAGTGGACAGCTGCTCTGTCCACTGCCCAGCACGGCTGTGAGAGCAGGGTGGGAATGCCCTTTGTGAACGCTCAAGGGCTCCTCAAATATAACCTGGGGCTCCTACTGATCGGGCATTTTCTCAGGAGCAAGAGCGCCTGCCAGGGTTCCAGCCCCAACGTGGGGACTGTGACACCCAGCTACTATTTGAACCCCCTTGTTTTGAGGCATCTGTCAGTTGTGCTAGGAGAGGCAGACAAAAAAGTGTGATAGACAAGAGAGTATGATTGAACCCTGGAAAATGATTTTTGTTATGAATCACCTACCCTGTTTTATGCACTGTGCAGCTGAGCTGGTTCCCTAAACCAGCTCTACATTCTAGAGTCGACCTCTAGAATGTAACCATTACAGAAGTACAATTATTCCTATGACCCAGGTGAGGAAACTAAGACTCACAGAGGTCAAGAAACTTGCTCAAGGCCACACACAGGGTGAGTGGCAGGGGAAGTGTTTAAATCTGGATGTTCAACACCAAAGTCCACTCCACCTGTAGGCTAGCCCTTGGACTGGCGTGGTAGTTACTGGATCAGAGGAGGGGACTACGGGAAAGGGATTCCAGAGGGCTCTTCCCAGACATGACCAGGTGGGGAGGGGCAGAGTGTGGAGTGGAATGGTCAAGGAAATCCTCTTCTCCATTTAGAACATGACCCTAAGATAATCATTCCTTAAAAATTGGGTTTAGAGACCCCTTTGGGGAGCTGATAAAAAGATTTGCCTGAGAAGGGATACCTACTTTTTCACGATATTAGGGGGTTCCCCCAGATCAATTGATCCACACAGGGGCTGAGCCCAGGACTGGCTTCATAGCTGATGGACTTATTCTCCCAGCTGTGGGGAGTGCCACCATCCTGAGAACTCGCACCCCTCTTCTGGAACTCTCCTTGATTGAGGAGGGTCACCTTGCCCAGGCCCCTCTCCTTCCCAAGGCAAACCACAGAGGTTAACTGACTCAGTTCTGAGGGGCTCCTCCCCTCCCGGGGTGGGGTCCTGAGAGTGCTCCCTAATAGACCTCCCGTCTGCTACTCACCCTGAAAGAGTCAGTTCCTAGGAGAACCTGGGGTATTCAACTGGTAACACGTGGATTCTCTCCTTTCATCATAACAGCAACTGACAAGGGAAGTATGCATTCTAGGTTAAGTCCTGCACCCACTCTTCTCAGGCAAAAAGTGAAAGTGTTAGTTGCTCAGTCGTGTCTGACTCTTTGAGGCCCCATGGACTGCAGCCCACCAGGCTCCTCTGTCCATGGGACTATCCCAGCAAGAACACTGGAGTGGGTTGCCATTTCCTCCTCCAGGGGATTTTCCCAACCCAGGGATCGAACCCGCATCTTCTGCATTGTGGGCAGATTCTTTACCGTCTGAGCCACCAGGGAAGCCCACTTGCCCAAGGACCCGGAGCCGGCAGTCAGAAGTGTGTTCATCCAGAGCCAAATCCCACACTCACTACATCCTCTTTCATCTGGGAGGGGGCAGCCCCCAAAGAACCCACCAGGCAGGGGAGATGGTTGAGCCACTCCCATATGGAGGCAGAGCCCCTGGGTCCTAGAAGGGCGCTCCATCATTGTGCGCCCTGGCTGCGTGGGCACATTCAGGGCTGAAGACTTTTAACCTAGCCACCCAGTGGCCACCTTCAGGAGGGAGGGCCAGCTCTGACCGGGTCTTGCGGCATGGGGACAGCAGTGTCTACAGGTCACCCCAGAAGGATGCCTGCTGTCCCTCAGGGAGTCACAGACCTGGGTGTATATCTTAGCCCTACTGCTTATTAGCTGGGTGAGTGGGGTGGGGATGAGGGATGGTCTCCAGTGGGTCATACCCATCTCTGGGGCCCCCAGGCTCCATGGCCGCCTCACTCCCCACTGCAACTTTCCAAACATTCCTGCTTCTCTTCTGCATGGCCTGCCTTCTAGTCATGCTCTCACATCCCAACTCCCTGGACACTCTGTTTCGCTGTCTCCCAAGCCCCAACATCATCTGAGGGTGACCTCAAGATCCAAGCAGGAGGCCCATTCACCACGCCAGCCTCGGGGGCCTTGTGCTGCCTGCTCTCCAGGTCTCACCTCTAGCTCCCCTCAGGCACTCACACCCTTGGCCAGCTCCTAGCTGCCCTGCCCCCACCAGACTGCTTTTCTCCCAGGGGATCAGAGCAGCAGGGCTGGGCCGACAGGCCACTTGAATCCCTCCCCTGCTCAGCTTTTGCCCTGCAGTAGAACATTCTCCCTGTGGTCCCTACACAATGTCCCAACAGTACAGACTTTTTGTAACTGTCAGAAACGTGGCAGGGCATGAAATCAGTTATATAACTCATCTGGCTTAAGCCATGGTGCATTCTGCTTGTTTTTGTGACAGGGCAGAAATGGAAAATTTTGCCTCGAGGTGGAAATTTTGAAAAAGACAACCTGTGCTAGCCATCTTGAGGAGAGGTCTGTATGTCGTGTGTGTCCTTCCAGGTCTTATGATCCCCACTGTCAACGTGTGGGACCTGCTACCTCCATGGCCCTGCCGGCTGCCTTCCACACTCAACAACCCATTGGAAACCTCCTTCCCTCCACTGACGCCCCACTGGCCCCAGAATCCCTTTCCACTCCCATAGTGTCCTAGGAAAAAATCATTGCATCACCTTGCAAATTGAAGCCCCCCAAAGTCAAGGTCTCTGACCTCAGTGAGGCCCTGGCATGCATGATAATCTTGAATTGCCCCGTTTCTCTCAGCCGCTCTCTTAGCTTCCCAATGTGCCTCCAGCCCTCACCCACCAACCTGGGAGGCCAACCACACTTCCTTGGCTCCATGACAACAGAGGCCTCCACCTGTGACTGGCCTCAACTACTGTGGCCTCTCTTACGCGACCCCTTCTCCTGCTCACAGCCACCCAGCCCCTGGCGTGCTGGTCCCACTGTCTGCGCCCTCCCCAGGCTTCTGTCCCACCAGTCACATCCTCTTCCTCTTACAGCCTCAAGGTTTCCTCTCTCCTGGCCACGTCCCCCAAACTTATTGATATGCTCAAAACATATGCATCCTTAATTTTGAGTCTCTACAGCTTTGATTCCTCTTTCCTGCCCTTCTCAGCTAAACTATTTTTTTTTTTTGAATTGAAGTATAATTGTTTGGAAAAGTCCCTGATGTTGGGAAAGATTGAGGGCAGAAGGAGAAGAGGGTGTCAGAAGTTGAGATGACTGGATGACATCACTGATGCAATGGACATGAACTTGGGCAAATTTTGGGAGATGGTGAGGGACAGGGAGGCCTGGTGTGCTGCAGTCCACGAGGTTTCAAAGAGTCAGACACGACTGGGCAACTGAACAGCAACAACAACAAAAATAATTGCTTTACAATGTTGTGTCAGTTTCTGCTGTACAATAGAGTGAGTCAGCTATATGCACATAATCCCTTCCCTCTTGAGCCTCCCTCCCACCCCCCAACCCCGCCANCCCCGCCATCCCACCCCTCTAGGTCATCACAGAGCCCCGAGCTGAGCTCTCTGTGCTATACCACAGCTTCCCACTAGCTTTTATTTTGCGCACAGTAGTGTGTGTATGTGAGTACTACTCTAAGTCCCACTCTCCCATTCCTACCCTGAATCTACATGTCCTTTCTCTATGTTTGCCTCCCTATTCCTCAGCTAAGTTTTTTGAAAGAGTAATTTTTAATGTCATATATCAACATCAATGGGAAAAATAAAATATTACAAATAGAGTCCAGCAGAAGAGTAATAAATATAGTAATATAAATGACAATGAGAAGTTTATTCCAGGAGTTCAAAGATAGTCAGTCTTAAAAATCTATCAGTGTAATTTATCTCAGGAACAGAGATTAAAGAAGAAAAATCATATGACCATTTGATAGATGCCCAAAAAGCATTTGATAAAATATAATATATATTAAGAGAAACAACCCTTAGTACACTGGGAATAGAGTGATAATTCCAAAGAAGGATAAAGAACAAATCTAAATCAGGAGCAAGTGTCATGCGTACTGATAAAATACTGCCCTATAACTGCACAAAGACGTCCTTGATTTGAGCTATCATGAAAGATTGCGTGGGAGTAAGTTCTAGTCAATGCCATTTTAAAAGAAAAAGTGATATAATTATTGGAAAGGGAGAATCAAGAACCCGATGAACTCCATGGACAATCCAAGGATCAAGTGAAGATTATCATAATTAATAAGTCGATTAAGGCAGGTAGGTACAAAAGAAAAACTATTAGATTTCCTATATAATGATAACAATCAGTTAGAATATATTGGGTTGACCAAAAAGTTCTTTTGGGTTTTCTGTAAGATGTTATGGAAATTACAATGGGAAAGGGAGTTGCATTCATAATAGCAACTGAAATACAAAATATAGGGAAAGAATCTTAATAGGAAAAGTGCAGGACCTCAGAAAGAAAAGCTTTCACACTTTACTGAACAATTCAAATAATAGAGGGCCATATTTGGTTTTAAGATAAGAAGACTTGATATTGTATAAATGTCAATCTTCTTCAAATTCACCATATATTTCCCATAACTGCAATCAAAATCTCAATTGAGTTTTTGAGTTGAAGTTGATAAAATGAATCTGACATTAATCTGGATGAATAAATGTGAAGAAATACATAAGAAAATTTGGGGGAGAAAAAAAAAGACTGAATTAGAGCATTCCCTGATGCTTGTCATATCAAATATGAACAAATATATTTTAAACCTATAGTAACTGCAGCAGTAAAGTATTGGTGTCAGATTAAGCAGACGGAGCAAAGGAAGAGAACAGAAAACCCAACTGGCATTTCAAGTCAGTGGGGGAAAGAATATGCTGTTCAAGAAATCATGCTGGGATTTCACAAAGACTATTGTCTTCTGATTTGATTTGATTTACTGAAACATTGAAATTTTCCATATGTCAAAATCACTACATTGCCAAAATGTTTACAGATAAAATGATGGGATGTCTGAGATTTGCTTCAAAATAATAGGAGGGAAGTGAAAGGGATACAGATGAAACAAAACTGGCTATATTTTGATAATGGCTGAAGCTGGGTGATGGATATGCTGAGGCTTATTACACTATTCTGCCTTCTTTTATGTACGTTTGAAAATCCCCCCAAATAAAAACTTTGGGGACTCACCTGGTGGTCCAGTGGTTAAGCCTCTGTGGGGCTTCCCAGGTGACTCAGTGGCAAAGAATCTGCCTGCCAATGCAAGGAAATGCAGGAGACGCAGTTTTGATCCCTAGGTGGGGGAATACCCCCTGGAGGAGGCAATCAACCCACTCTAGTATTCTTGCCTGAGAAATGCTATGGGCAGAGGAGCCTGGTGGGCTACAGTCCATAGAGTCACAAAGAGTCAGACATGACTGAGTGACTGAGCAGGAACTCACACTCCCAACGCAGGAGGTATGAGTCCAGTCCCTGGCTGGGGAACAAAAAATCTATTTACCACTCTGAGAGGTCAAAAAAAAAAAAAGCTTTAAACGTCATACAAATTAGAAATCTGAACTAGGAAAATATTTGCATTNGTCATACAAATTAGAAATCTGAACTAGGAAAATATTTGCGTTATGACACACAAAGATAAATGTCCATAATACATACATTTCTCTTAGAAAGCAATACAAATTTTGACCATTCCAATAGGAAGAAGAAGATGCTGTTGAGTGAGAAATATCAGATTGAAAATAATGTGCAAGGTGGGATAATATTTCAAAAATATACATCAGGAAAAATATCTGAAAGAATATACAACAAAATGTTAACTGTGATTCTTCTGATAAGGCTGAAGATGGTTTTGCTTTCTTTTTAACAAAACTCTGTATTTTTCAGATTCTTGTTTATGAGAAGCGATCAATACTTTTATAATTAGAAAAACAAAATTATTTCTATTTCTTTTTAAAGAGAGGAAAGAAAAAGAGGAAGGAAAGAAGAATGGAGGGAGAGGACTCTCCTGGTGGTCCAATGGTTAAGAATCGGCCTGCCAAGGCAGGAGACACAGGTCTGAACCGTGGTCTAGGAAGATTCCGCATGCTGCGGAGCAATAAAGCCCATGCCCCACAACTACTGAGCCTCAGCTGTAGAGCTGGTGCTCTGCAGCAAGAGAAGACACCACAACGAGAAGCCCAGACACCACAATGAGAGAGAAGCCTCCACTCGCCACAGCTAGAGAAAGCCTGTGCAGAGCAACAAAGACAGTGCAGCCAAAAATAAATTAATTAATTAATTGGGGGGAAAAAAAAGGGAAGGAGGAAGAAAGGAGACCTATATCTTGTGCTTTCTTTCAAAGTCCCTTTATATTTGTATAAAGTATATGTGTTTACTTTTTTAAATGTAAATGACAGGTAACATGCTCTACACACTGTTCTATCCTTGCCTTTTCTACTTGACAGTAGATATCGGTTTGCACCAATTTAGTCTCCCACCAATAATGCATGAATGCTCCCCATCCTTGCCAATACACTATTCTGTTTTCCATCTTTGTTGAGTTTTGAAGGATGAAAAATGACATCTCATTGTAATCTTCACTTGCAGTTCCCTCATTATGAGATTGAATATCTTTTTATTTGTACAAGAGCAATGAATTTTTCTTTATCTCTGATATTTATTCATATCCCTTACCCATTTTTCAGTGGGATTTTTCATTTTTTATATTGATTTGTAGTGGTTCTTTCTATAGAGAAAAGTAGGCATTTGTCTGCCATATGTCTGCAAATATCTTTTAGCAATTTATCATTTGTTGCTTAATCTTGTGCTTTTTTCCAATGCAGGGATATATTTTTAAGTAGTTGATTTAACTAGTCTTTTGTTGAATAAAGCTTCATAAGCACACAGTTCTCCCCTACTGTAAGACCATATATTTATATATTAATATTATAAACTCCCAGAGTTGGTGATAGGAAGGACTGGGATGCTGCAGTCCATGGGGTCACAAAGATTTGGACACAACTGAGCAACTGAACTGATACTCCATATTTTCTTCTAGTACCTTTATAGCTTCAGTTTTAACTTTTACATACTTGTTCCATTATTTTGAAGTAAAGAGTTGAGTTGGAGTCAACTTTTTCCCCAGATATGTCTCCAGCTGTGCCCAGACCTATCTACTGAGTAATCTGTCTTTCCTCTCTGATATGAAATGCCATTTTATGATATTCTAAAGTCCCATATAAATTTGTGCCTATTTCTGAGCTCTTTATTCTGTCATATTGGTCTGACCAAGTATTCTCCAGTACCTCTCTATTTTAATTATGTTTTCACACAGAGTAGAACTGCTCTCTTCTCACAACTCCTCTTTATGAGAATTTCCTGGTTCTTCAAGCATGTTTATTTTTCCATATCAACTTGAGAATAAGCTTGTCTGGTTTCAAGAAATAATTATGTAGGTATTATCTAGATATTGCATAATCTAAGATGAATTAACATCATTATACTTAAGATCAACATTTTCCAACCCAAGAAGTTTTTCATCTCCATTTGATGCGTTCTATTGCATTACTGAACAACGTCTCAAAATTCTTCATAATGGATCTTGCCCTTTATTGCTATTACAATTGGTTTTCCTCTCTGTTGTATTTTTAAACTTCTGATTGTTTTATTGAGGAATGCTGTTAATTTGCCATATTAATTTTGCATCAGCAATCCTATAGAATTCTTACTATTTGCAATTTTTTTCCATTGATTCTCTTGGGTTTTCAAGTTATGTAATCACATCATTTTACATGAAGGATACAATTCTACTTCCTGTTTTCTAATTTGGTGCTTCATTTCTTTCTCTTATTTAACTGCTTTAGTTAACACTTCATCTAACTTCTGCTTACCCTAATGGGACTTCGTCTATGGTTTTATCATTAAGCTAGATGAAGAGTTTGGTTTGAAATAAATAGAAAAATAATCAAAACACAAAACAGAGGAGAAAATAAAAATGGCTCATGAGTATACGAGTAGACGCTTGCCCGCAGATGTACTTCTTATATACCGGATGAGGGTTCACTTGTATGACTCTGCCCATGCCTTGCCTCTCCTGGTCTATCACCATCTTTGGTTAATTAGTGTTTACACTATGGTGACTATGCAAACGTGGCCACAGCAGAATCAATTAGCATACAAGGTTTAAGCTTTGTGTGTGTAGGTTTTTTTGCTTTTCCAGGACTTGCTAATTGGCTCTATTCTATTTTTTCCCATGATCTCCTTCAAACAGTTCTCCATGCTTTATATAAGGCTTATGCTTTATTCAGAAGCTTTGGTGCCTCAGTTACTTTAATTTTGAGGAAACACCTGCCATGAGCCCTCTCTCCTTGGGCTCCCAACTGGACAGGATAGCAGCTCCCTGGGCTCAGCTATCAGCCGGAGACATCTCCCAATTGCTCTCCAGATTGGAGCCCCTGCTTCTGAAATTTTCTGTCCACCTTTCTTTGCTTCCGCCTTTATTTTGAAGACTACATTATTAACAGCTCACTTAACTGATGTGTTGAAAGTGAAAGTGTTAGTCACTCAGTCATGTCCAATTCTTTGTGACCCCATGGACTATAGCCCACCAGGCTCCTCTGTCCATGAATTCTCCAGGCAAGAATACTGGAGTGGGTAGCCATTCCCTTCTCCATGGGATCTTCCCAACCCAGGGATCAAACCCAGGTCTCCTGCATTGCCAGTAGATTCTTTACTGTCTGGGCCCTTATATAATCTTTAAAATGTCTTTATTCTGTGCCGCTGCTGCTGCTGCTAAGTCACTTCAGTCGTGTCCGACTCTGTGTGACCCCATAGACGGCAGCCCACCAGACTCCCCCATCCATGGGATTTTCCAGGCAAGAGTACTGGAGTGCTAGATGATAATAATTTGTCATGTATTGAATTCTGGGTTGAAATTACCTTCCCTCTGAATTTTGAAGTTCTGGTTCCTCTGCATTTTGGAGTCTCTTAAAGGAAAAAAAAGAATTATCTTGCCTCTGTAATGTTCATGGGCTTTTGTATTTTCTCTCTGAACATTTTTGGGTTATCTTCTTTGTTCCTGATACACTGAAGTTTTAGGTTGACATACACTGCTGATTTTATTCTTTATAAAGACCTCTAAACTTCAGGGTTGGTAATTCTCTTGTGTTATTGATTTGATGGTTTCTTCCCCTCAGAGCTCTTTGTTCTCTCTTTCTGGAACTCCTATTAGTCCCATGTGAACCTACCAAATTGATTCTCTTTTCATTTCTATTTTCTTTTTCATCTGTCCTGCTATTCTGCTTTCTGGGTTATTTCCTCAACTTCATCTTTGAATGCTATTGAATCTTCATCTTCTGCTTTCGAGGAAATTTCCATAATTTTGTCTTTAATTTAACTGAATCTTTTATTTTGGCAGCCATTCTTAAAATGTTTTCATTTCCAAGAGCACTTTCTTGTCCTCTGAGTCTTCCCTTTTGGTACTGTCTCTGTGGACATTAATTAGAGGCTGTGCTCGTTTTGTTTGAATTCTTCTCTGTTCTTCGGTTATTTCCATTTCCTCAGGGGTCTTCTTTCTCTGTGTTTCCCTCAGTCTCATTATGGTGGAGACTCTCCTTGCAGGGGTGAGTTGTCTTTGGCTGTGTCGATTCATATATTGAAAAATAAGACACTGAAATGTCATTTGGGAGCCCTGCGTGTGTTGGGGGTTTCCTCAATAGCTGAGTTTAGCTCTTGGGTTCTCAGTGGGAGCTGGCTGTTCTCTGGGGATCTTCACAGGCCTGTTTTCTGGGGCTACTCAGTTTTCCTAGAAGAAACCCCAATCATGTGAGTGAGGGCTGGAGACCTGGTAATCCGGTGGTATGGGTTGACAGTTACATAAGCAGATGTTCAAATAATCTCCCTACTCTGGCACCAGATCTCATTCTTGCCTTCTGCCATGCCCGGGCCTGTGGGGACCAGTTCTCAGGGGTTCTCAGGAGTACATCAGCCCCTTCTCATCTACTGTCCCTTCTCTGAGCTCTCTAAGCCAATGCTTTTTCCACTCTTCTATATGACTGTTTCAGACCTCCAGCTGCTCTTAGTCTTCTAGAATTTTGTGGAAACCTCCCATCTGCTGATGGCCTCTCCTCATCATTGCATTTTTTAATTACTTTATTTGTTTACTTATTTTTTTGGCCATGCCATGTAGCATATGCGATCTTAGTTCCCTGACCAGGGATCGAACCTATAACCCCTGCATTGAAAGCATGGAGTCTTAATTAACCTCTGGATCACCGGGGAAATCTCTGTATTTTTTAAGAAAAGAATGTCCCCTTCCTATCAGTCTAGAGGTGTCTTGAGAAAGAAGGGAGATAGGACTCTGTTCCATGTGCCACTTCATGTGGCTGAGCTTCTGGGGACCATAGCTGTTTCTCAATCATCTTTGGGTCCCTAGAGCTGAGCACAGTGAATGGCGTAGGTCAGCAGTCTGTAAAGTATCCCCCGAGCAGAATGGAACCTACTGGTCTCTCTGAAGCCCTCATGCTTAATACAGTGTCTGATGGCCAGGAGAGCAAAGCGTCACACACAGAGTGATGGGGGCCTGCAGACCTTTTGTCTGGAGAAGAGAAGAGAGTGAAGGGCCACAAGGGGATATGCATGGGGTTTCTGGCCACATGCAAATATCAAAGAGATCTCATGCCGGAGGACTGACACCTTCTTTGTGGCCTCAGAGGACATAAGTTGGACTAGTGAGGTACGGGGAGTTATTCAATGACAGATTCAGCTCCTTACACTCAAGCCTCTTCATTTCTCAGCTGATGGAATAGATCACTGGAGAGGAGATGAATTCCTTGCCCTGGAAATGGTCAAGCAGAGCTAGGCAACCAGCTATTAGAGTTACTGTAGAGAGATCTCTCATTGGTTGAGAGATTAGACTAAATTCTTTCCTAATTCTGCTAGAGTTAAAACACCCTCTTTTGTAGTAAATCCTTGATAAGATCTTCATTATATTATACTAAAATAGTATAGTATTTTAAAGAGTAAAAGAGTAAAGAGCAAAGCTACTTTAAAAATATTTTTTAGAAAATGAATACAATGTAAATTGGTATAGCCACTGTGGAAAACAGTATGCAGGGTTCTTAAACAGCTAAAAATACAACAACCATATAACTCAGGAATTTCACTCCTGAGTATATACCTGAAAAGAACAAAAACACTGATTTGAAAAGATACATACACGCTAATGTTCATAGCAGCATTATTTACAATTGCCAAGGTAAGGAAGCAACCTAACCTTCCATCCACAGATGAATGAATAAAGACAATATGGTACACACACACGCAGACACAGAATGGAATACTACTCAGCTATTAAATGATATTTTGCCATTTGCAGTAATGTAGATGGATTCTGAGGGTATTGTGCCAAGTGAAGTAAGTCAAAGACAAATACTATACAATCACTAATACGTAGAATCTAAAAAATATAACCAACTAGTGAGTATTAACAAAAAAAGAAGCAGACTCATAGAGAACAAATAAGTGGTTACCAGTCGGAAGAGGGAGAAGGGGAGGGGCAAGATAGGGGTGAAGGAAAAAAGGGGTTATTATAGGATTACATGGACTTCCCAGGTGGCGCTACTGGTAAAGAACCCACCTGCCAATGCAGAAGACATAAGAGACATGGGTTCGACCCTGGGTCAAGAAGGTCCCCTGGAGGAGGGCACAGCAACCCACTCCAGTATTCTTGCCTGGAGAAGCCCCATGGACAGAGGAGGCTGGTGGGCTGCAGCCCATAGGGTCGCAGAGTCGGACCCGACAGAAGTGACTTAGCACGCATGCATGCATGGGATTACATGAACTCATGTATGTGAAGCTTCTGAAAATTATACAGTACTACCGAATTTAAAGAATCTTTCATTCAATAAAAAAATCAATACATTTCTCCAATTGACATATAAAAATTAAAATGACACAATTATAATATAGGAGTATGTGTTTTAACACGTAAAGATTCCTGCCTGGCTGGCTCTACCGCTTCTGTCCTGCTCCCAGAACTTCTCGGGGCTCCTGAGGTTTCTCAGCCCGGCACTCCCTCCTGGCTGGCCATAGGTAACTTGCCCCACACTCACAGGAACTGCTTTAATGTCCCTCTCTTCTCCACGATGAATTCCTCCCTCTCTGGTCTGAACTGCATCTCCCCCTCCCAGGTAGAAGACAGTTATTTTCTCTCCCTGCTATCTTTAACCACTTCTAATTCTTTCCTCTTAACTCAGAAGTGGGCTCAAACAAATACTGTATATTGATGCATATATGTGGAATCTAGAGAAATGGTACAGACGGACCTATTACCAAGGACGGGAACAGAGATGCAGACACGGTGAACAGATGTGTGGAGGCGGGGCTGGGGAAGGGGAAGCAGGATGAACTGGAAGATTGGGATTGACATATATATGAAACCATGTGTAAACAGCTAGCTGGGGGGAAGCTGCTGCATAGCACAGGGAGCTCAGTGTGGTGCTCTGTGACCATCTAGAGGGGCGGGAGGGCG
>SJYQ01006599.1:143533-153881 GCA_006410935.1 Redunca redunca
CGGGGCAGGGAGGCTCAAGAGGGAGGAGACACATACACATATGGCTGACTCACTTTATTGTACAGCAGAAACCAAAACAGCACAGTAGTGCAAGTATACCCCAATAAAATAAAAAATTAAAAAAAAAAAAGAAATGGGCTCATCTTCTCCAACCTAAACAGGATACAGAAACCCCTTTGTCCTACATCTTTTTTAAACTACTGCTCTATCTCCCCCTCCCTCTTTCCACCAATGATGGAGACGAATCTACACTTTCTATGTCCCCTTTCTCAACCCCCTAGACCCGCTACGACCTGGTCCCTCTACCCGTGCGCCACTGAGACCACCGAGTCACCAGTCATCTAATTCCCAGCTCCAGCTTTCAGTCTTCATCTCCAGAATTCTCTGCAGCATTTTACTCCACAAAAATGTTTTGTTATTTTCAGGCATCCTCTATCTTGGTGTTCTTTTTCCTTTTCTGATTCATTCGTGCCAGCTTGTCTTTACTGGCTCCTTCCCACTTTTCCACCTCCTTCCTGCCCCCCTCCTTTTCTCCTCCTCCTCCAAAGTCTCCTCAAACTGTCAGGCCCCACTCTCCCCACTCTCTCTCTCCCCATTTCCTCTGTCTTTAAATTATCTCACTCATTCCTGTGGCTTCAATGACCCTCGGATGCTGTTGACTCCCAGATCCCCAGCCAGCCTCAGCCTGTCTCCTTAGCTCCAGTCCCAAACACACAGTGGCCTCTCAGGCTGTTCAAACTCGCCCAGCTTCCTGGTTTCTTCACCTCGATTGATGGCGCCACCTTCACCTGGATGCCTAAACTGCACACACACAAGCCATGCCTGCTTCTCTCCCTTCCAGCCCACATGCAGCCGGCCCCTAAGTCCTGCCGATCTTCCCTCAGAAGCCTCTCCCAAACCCGGCCCTCTTCTCCATCCTTTCAGCCACCCTCTCATCACTGGACTTCTTTCTACGTTCCAGTTGGTCTCCACGGCCACCAGATTTCTTCCACTCCAGTCCTTCCACTTGATCTTTCACAGCTCTCTTCAGAAGACCCATCTGAGTGAGGACACTCTTCTCTGTCTTACCTACAGCCTCCACAGGCACCTCATTGTCCACAGCTCAAGCTGAGGCTCCTTGAGGGGCACAGAACCCCTTCTCTATCCTGTGCACCCACCTCCACAGCAGCCATCCTGAGTCTCCGTAGCCCCTGAACACATCTGCCTTGTAAGATGAGCCCTTTGCCCTCCAGAGAGTGAAAGGCAATAGTCCTTGGTCTCTCTCACGGTACATCCTTTCCGCTCCCATGGGCACTGGCATCGCCCTCGGGTTCTGACAGCTCTGTTCTCACCGCAACCTTAGCCTTATTCCTCTTTGAATAAGCAGTGTTTGGCACAGTGCTAGCACACAGCCAGCGCTGTGTGATTATCAGTATAATGACTGAATAAATGAACGAGCAGATGGGTTGATTAAAAAATTATGCCTTCATCTGCCTTTTTGTCATTCCATAGGCCAGATTTGACTGTGCATACAAATCACCTGGAAATCTTGTTAAAATGTGGATTCTGATTCAGCAGGTCCAGAGATTCTGAGATTCTGCGTTGCTAACAAGCTCCTAGATGATCCTGTCCACAGACCACATGTCGAGGAGCCGGGCCTTAGCCTATGCCAATGGTTTTCAAACTTGTTTACTATTAGAATCACCTGGAGAGCTTGAAAAAAAAAAAAAAAAAAATCCGGACGCCCAGGGTGCATGCCACACTAGATCAGAATGTCTGTGGGAGGGAGCCAGGCAGCAAGATTATTAAAGATTCCCAGATGATTCCAATGTGCAGAAAAGCCAGGGAACTCCTACCCTGAGCCACCTCTGAGTTTGCCTGTGATGATTCACAGTCCTGGGTACTTGTTAGAAGCAGCTGGGGAGCTTTTAATCACCTACTGAAGCCTGGGACCCACCCAGATCAATTAAATCAGAATCTCTGGGGTTCGGACCTGAATGTTTTTAAAGCCCTCAGGTGATTCTAATATGCAGCCAGGGTTGCAATTCATTGTTTTCAGGCCCGGCTCTGAGGAACAGCTGCAGGTTGGAGGGATAAGGAGTCCAGGATACAGAAAAGGTGTGAAGTCAGACCCCAGTCTTGGCTCTCCAGTGATGGAGTAGTTAATTCAGCCTCATCACTAAAATGAGATTAAAAATATATGCCCTCCTTGCCCCAATTTTTATTTTTTCCCTTTTCCCCAAACTCATTTATTTTTAATTGAAGGAAAATTTCTTCACAATACTGTGTTGGTCTCTGCCATACATCAACATGATTCAGTCATAGGTATACATGTATCCCTTCCCTCTTGAACTTCCCTCTCACCTCTCTCCCCTTCCACCCCTCTTGGTTGTTACAGGGCTCCGATTTGAGTTCCTTGAGTCATACGGCAAATTCCCATTGGTTATCTATTTTATACGTGATAGTGTACATGCTTCTGTGTTATTCTCTCCCCCAATTTTTAATTGTCTTCTGGAGTGGAAAGGGAAATGAAATGGGGAAAAATGGCCACCCAGGAGCCTGTCTGCACATCTCTCATATGTGGTCACCACTCGTGTCCCCACCTATCAGCTTGGCTTTGGAGGCCCATGGCTGGGGGCAGTCTCTGGCAGGTCTGGTTAGGAAGCAGATGGTTCAGGAGCAGCCCAGGCCACCAGGGACGTCCCAGGGACCTGCATTCGTAGGCAGGCTGAGAGGTGGAGTCAAACACGACCCCTGCGAGGCATTCTGGCTTGCAGCCTGGATGCTGCACAGTGGGCTGGTTGGCCCTGAGAAGAGACAGAGCACACCCGCTGTTCTCCGCACTCACCGCGGCGCGGCCACCTGACCCATAGCAGGGAGCCTGCAGGTTTGCACAGGCTCCTTTCTGATGAGCTGTCTCTGCAAATCTGTGCTGGTGCTGCGGGAAGGGTGTAAAATGAACACAAAAAGAGCAGGTTCAAGACTGGCCTCCTACCAGCACTCCCCACCCCTGGCTGCCGGAACTTGGGCTTAGCTTCCTCAGCTGGTATGATGATCATTTTCTATTTTATCAGCATCATCTATACAAGTACAAAGGCCTTGTACCAAGCCGGCACACTTCTGTCTCTGGAAGCAGCAGAAACCCAGAGCCCCAATGTGTGAAGAAGGGCTAGGAACAGGCTCTGGGTTCTCAGTACCAGGGAATCTTGAAATTGCCTATGTGTTGTTCGCTCAGTTGTGTCTGACTCTTTGTGACCCCATAGACTATAGCCTGTCAGGCTCCTCTATCCATGGAAATCTCCAAGCAAGCATACTGAAGTGGGTTGCCATTCCTTTCTCCAGGGGATCTTCCTGACCCAGAGATCGAACCTGGGTCTCCGGCATTGCAGGCAGAGATAAATCCAGCAAGCCTCCAGGAAGGGAAAGAGGAAGTGAAAGGAACAGCAAGTGCTCCTGTGAGACAAGCCTGGATGGGAAGGCCTATCCGTTTAGTTGGATCTGGGCTGGGGGCTTCCATGTTCTGAAAACCAGACAGCTTTCGGTTTTGGTTTTCTCAACAGCCAAACCACACAAACTCTTCTAGCGCATCTAGTATCTAGCACATCTTCTGGAAGTAGGCCTCTTCTGGAAAAAGCCCAATTTCCTGGAACACATGAGACCCTGATTGGGCTAAGGGCTGGGGGAGGGTCTTGACCTACACTCCCACCATCCCAGAATCTATTCACCCCAAGGAACTAAGTCACCATCACTCACACCAACTCTAAGGGAACAAAAATGCCCTCCCACCTCCAGCCTTCAAATGCCTCTACCTGCAAGTATGGAGCCTTGTATTTCACAGTTAGAATCTTTGAGGTTCACAGCACAACAAAACAGAAAGAGCCTTCAAGTTCAACCAACCCCTTCTGTTTACCTGCGGAGACGTCCAACACCAGAGAGGGACAAGTTTGCCCAAAGCCACACGGTGAGTGAGGAGCTGGGCTAAGAGCCAGGCCTCCCCATCAGCGTGGTTAACTCAGTCCCATACATTGTTCCTATCCTGACTACCAGGGTAAAAATGCCAATGACTTGTGCAATCCACTCCCTAGCTCCACAGTGTAAGATCGAGAGGAAACAAAGAGGGCCTTCAGTCCTCTCTGGTTACCACCCAACTGGAAGCAAAGCAGCTGAGAATCTTGTCCTAAAAAGGGAAAGGGCCTTCCTGGGCACCTGGAGATTTCAGGGTTCCCTGGACCACCATTTGAATAAGAAATTATTCAAATGAGTCAATCACGACCTCCCACAAGAATCAGGGGCACCCAACCTCTTATTGGGCTTCCCAGGTGGCACTCGTGGTAAATAACCCCACCCCCCGCCCCCTGCCAATGCAGGAGATGTAAGAGACATGGATTCGATCCCTGGGTCAGAACGATTCCCTGGAGGAGAGCATAGCAACCCACTCCGGTATTCTTGACTGGAGAATCCCATGGACAGAGGAGCCTGGTGGGCTACAATCCCTGGGGTTGCAAAGAGTCAGACATGACTGAAGCGACTTAGCCCACACGCATGAACCCTCTTATTACTGTAAAGCCTATACTACACAGTCCCTGCTGGCTTGCTCTGCTCCCAAGGGCAGCTCCGGAGGGCAAGCCCGGTGTGACTGTCACGTGGCCCTGCAAGGAGTGCGGTGTCCTCCTCCACCCCCACCGCAGGCTGTGAGTTAGGTGACTAATGAACTGCTGCCAGTCTCATCTGCACATTGTCAGGTGGTGCCTGTCCAACCATCTCATCATATTTAGTGCATTTGTATTTTCTCGTATTCCTGGACGGCGGTGCTCAGCTTCCATGCACAGAGAAGCCGAGACTGACAACAGAACTTGGCCGGACAGCATTTGGGGAGACAGCTTTCTGGGGTTTTCTTGGGCTCTTAGGGTCAACAGTCCTCCACTCATACCCTTCCCCACCCCACTGACACATTTGTCTTCACTGTACTCATCAGACTAACTACTGCCTGTGAGGGGCTGGGGCAGATGCTATATCTCTGTTTTCATGCTGTGCAGAGACATGACTAGCTCAAGGTTACTCAGAACCCACTGTCAGTGCCAACCTTGTACATGGAGCCTCTGGGGAAACAAATGCACTGTGCATGGGGCTTGCTCCTGTTGGCTGAGGAGATACCCTCCTTGTCTTCCTTCTGAGGGCTGCAGAATCCAAATGTCAGCCTTGGGCAAGAGATCCACGTTTCCTGGGAAACTCCACATAGGGAGGAGAACACTGACCTTGTTCCAGCTCACCTGTGCCTTGCCTCAGTCCCTGCTGAGCCCAAGGGTCCCACTGATGGACAGTGAGGTGATCAGGATGCCTCTATGTGATTCCTTATGGAAGGGAATACCCTGACCTTCTTGGCCCCAAGACTAAACTCTAGGACAATTTCCACTTTGCTCTCCTATTCTTTGTTTGGGGAGTGGGGATGGGGGCTCCCAGCTAGAGCCCTGAGTGGAGGGTTAGCGCTGTGTGACTTTGGCCAGCCCAGAGCTGTTCCTCACACATGCTTCCTGTGGGCACCTCGCTAGTAGCAGTGAGTTCCTGCATTCTTGCTGCTCTGATAGGACCTGGGTTTCCATCCATAGGGAGAGGCTGAGACCCTGGCCAGGAGGCAGGAGCCTCTCAGGAACCCAGGTATTTTAGGAGCTGGCTAGCTCTGATTTCAGATGCTACTGACTGTCAGGATTCTCAAGCTGTGGGGAATCATCCCTGCTTCGGCTAATCCCATTATGCAGATGGAGAAAAAGAGGCTGGGCACAAAGAGCTGCTTAAACAAGTCTTGGCCTCATGCTAATGCAGGGAATGGTGCTGAGTCAGTCCAGCTTCCTGCTGAGTACCTGACGGGAGTGGTGGGGTGAAGGCAGGGTGGAGGGTTGGGGAGTGGAACTGAAGCTCCTCTGGCCAGTGATGACTTTGATCAGGCAAGGACAATCTCAGAGACCTGGGCTCTCCCCCTCACCAAGTGCAATGTCACATTTAGGCTTCCTGTGGGCTGGGACCACTCACCTTCCCTGGCTTTCCTCCCCAGGTCCCTATTACGCCCACAAGTGAACAAGCCAGGCTCAGGTCCACTGGGCGAACATCTATCTGCCTGCCGCTGGCCAGCATTCCCCTGAGGCCATGGCCAGATGTTACCTAACTCTGTGCAGAAGGAAGCTAGGAAGCCAGAGCATCCTGGAAAGTAGCCAGGAGTGGGGCTAGGCAGATGGTGACCCAGAGGACCAAGTCTGAGCTGCAAAAATCCTGGGGCGAAGGGAAGGGGGCACTGCCCTTCAGTGGAAGCCCTATACCCTTGTGGTTTGCACGTGTTGCCCACACTGCCACCACCCCCACCACACACAGCTTCATCATGAAAATTAATTCTTTTGGAATAACAGCCTTTTTCTGATTCCCCTTGAGACCTGGGGAAACTCAGGATGCCATAGGAGCTGGGCTTGGGCTTCTGCCTTGTGAGAAGGAAGCCACTGGACTGGGGTCACTGTCCCTCCTTCCCTTTCCCTAGCCGGGGATTTCTTTTCTCTCCTCTCTCTGATAGCTCGGAAGCAAGCAGAACAATGGCTTCTTCAGAGAAAAGGCCATTTCCTGCTGGCAGTGTGCACGCTTCACTCCAAGTCCCAGAGCTTCTGTAAAGAGGCACCCTGCTCCCTGAGCCCAGATCTCCTTTAGTGCTCTAGGCTCAGTAGGACAGAGCCAACACCTGGATCTGCCCCCGGGTCAGCTCGGACAAGGTTGGCCTAATCTCTGCTGTCTGAGAGAAGAGGATGTCTAGGGAGGAAGAATGTTCTCATTTCCAGGTAGAGGAAGAGGTTCATGGTCCCCAGGCTTGCCAAGGGTCTCTGAAATAGGGTGGGGCGGGGCAGGACAGAGAGAGGTGACTTCTTGGCTTCCCTCATCCATCTCTGAATCTGCTCTTCTTGGAGGAGTTAGGATGACAGTAAGGAGACACCTGAGCAAATGGAGAGAGGTGTCTGAGACAACATTCCAGTACTACCTCTGGTGCCTTAATCAGCCAAAGGAAACCAGGAGTGGAGAGAACCACAGGGAGATTGGCTGTGTCCTGGATTCCACTTGGAGAGTGGTGTGGGGTGCAGGCTCTCTCAGAGGTCTCTATGTGGCCAGTGCAGCGAGTGTGGGCTACACAGAGTTCTGCAACCACAAAAATTACTTTTGGGGCCTCCGAGGAAGTCCAGGACACAGCTCTGGGGAGAACTCATGCAGACATTGCTCCATCTAGAGCTCCAAAGCCATGACATTCAGCTGAACACTGACTGCCAGGGGAGGTAGAGAGGTGGGCAGGACTCATCCTCACTGCCCCTCCACTAGCTGAGGCCCAGATTCAGGAAAACAGGAATGGGCAGGGCTATAAAAATGTCTGGGGAGGAAAAACAAGTTAAGTCACTTCTGTCATGTACGACTCTTTGCAGCCCTGTGGACTGTAGCCCTCCAGGCTCCTCTGTCCACAGATTCTCCAGGCCAGAATACCAGAGTGGGTTACCATGCCCTCCTCCAGGGGATCTTCCCCACCCAGGGATCGAACTCAAATCTTTTATGTCTCCTGCATTGATGGGTGGGTTCTTTACCACTAGCCCCACCTGGGAAGCCCCAGGAAAGGATAACAGAGGCCATGAACTGTGTTTTGAGAATCCAGAAAATCCTAAACCCTGACAATGCCTTCTGAAGCCTGGTTTGCCTTTGCAGGGAAGGAATCTGGCTTTATTTACTTAATTTTAATAAACTGAGGTGGGAACGGGGAACTTGCAACAGGGCCTTAGCAGCCTCTGTTCAGAGTCACTATCCCTTGGAGGAAGCTAGACTTCAACGCAGAGACACCCGGCAGTCAGCTCTGGAGATTTCGCTGGCTGGTTTTACCCCTCCAAGCTTCCAGAGATCTGGGAAAGGGAGGCAAGGGCCAGACTCGTGTGTGTGGTGGGGGCAGTGGGATGGGAAGATCTAGGAGTTAAGTTAGAAGCCAGAGAGGCCCATGCAGGGAGTCTCATTCCCAGGCCCAGCACCCAGTTCTGGGAGGAAAGAGGCGGCGCCAGGGCGGGCGTGGAGCTGTCCGGACTCTGGTGCTGAAAACGAGGTATGCCGCCGAGAGGAGCAGTTAGCAAGCCTAAGCCTTGTCCGGGTGGGGAGGGGTGGATGGAAATGAATTCCCCCTTCTACTCACGCTCCAAGGAGAGAAGGGCACAAGTGAGTTCGAGCAAGAAGGCAGGTTGAGCTTTAGGAAGTGTGCTTCCAGACGAAGCTACAGCCAGGTCGGGCCAAAGTGGGCCACAGCCTGGCTGGGGGTAGGGTGCGACCTGGCCATCCGTGGCAGATGAGCTGGGGGGAAAAGACCCTGGACTCGGGCTGGTCCCTCGCTGGCCCACTACACTCCTACACTGGTCAAGGAGGAGCGCCTGAGGTGTTCTCACACCTATGCCACTGACACACTCGCCCAGCAGACTTCCATGAGAGCAACCATACACACCTCATGGGCACACGACGTGCTCCCAGAACACGCACACACCAAGTACACAGCAGTACCATACACGCGCCCTGCACAGGGGCACGGGCTCCCCCTCCAGGCTGTTGAGGCTCCCACCCCAGTCTCACACCCCCACGTCTGGCCTGGTCGTCCCTCTCCACCTAGTCTCCTGGTCTCAGATGGCGCTTCTAAGGGAGGCCCAGCGGCCGAGAAGCCTCAGTTCTAGCCTGCGACCCGATAAGGTACTGGAGAGTAGCAGAGAGGCGGCTCCTAGGCTCAGAAATGTGGGGGAGACAGGAGGAGGGGCTAGGTCTCAGACCCCAGACTCCCAGTTACGGTGCCAGAATACGAGAGGAGTGTGGACAGCAATGAGTGTAAATGTCTCCCTCCCCCATGCTGGGGACACCCTGAGGACCTGCGCGTACCTGTGCGTGGGAGGCCCCGCGTGGAGCCCTCTCAGTGAGTCCGAACCTGCTGGCTCCTCTGGTTCCCCCTGGATAAAGGTGGGATGGGCGTGGGGGTTTACCCCGCTTGCCCTCCAAGCCGCCTCCTGTCGTGGGCAGCAAGGAAACTCCGTGCCGGGCGACGGGAAGTTACCCGGGTCCGGGCGCTAGGAGGTAGCGCCCTCTGGTTCCCGGTCCCGCCCGGGGTTCCCTCGCCCCCGCGCCCGCCGCCTTCGCCACCTCGTCTGCGCCCTGCCGCCCGAAGACTGCGCGGAGCCTGAAAGCCGGGAGCCCGCCCGCCCTCCCGGAGAGTCTGCTGCTGACCTGCATTGACGTCATTGCGTCATTAGGTTTCCCCTGGAAACACTGGCGCGCCCAAAATAGTAACACATTAATTCAGGCCGGGGGAGCAGGGAGAGACTGTTTGTAACCCTGCCGCTAACTCTGCGCGCGCCAGCGAGCTCGCTACGGCCCCCACCCGTTCCGAGCGCAACGCTGAGCAGGCTAGCCGCCTATTTTGAGAACAAAGGATGGCAAAATATAGAATCCCAGAGAGAGAGTGCGGGGGACGCCGAGACCCTCTCGCCTTGCACGCACGCACACACACACACACACACACACGCAGTGCACAACACACCTGGGTCTGTCTACCTCGGGCAGACGCTCCTTGAATTCAGGCTCTTTCAGGGACTTGCTGGGGTGTGTGACCAGATCCCCGGGACAAAAGATAGGCCCAGGTCACGGCCTCCGGCTCTGCTGGGTTTGAAGGACGACCTCCCTACCGCCGCCCAGCCATCCGTCCCGCGGGTGGGACGACCTCCCACCACAAGCCCATCCCCACCCACCTCTACAGACCCAAGCGGGAGGAGCTCCTTTCTCGGACAGCAGGCGCACCCCTGCGCTATCCCCACCCCCCACGCCCACGGCGGCTCCCCGACCCCGCCAGAGGAAAAACCCTGCAGGGATCCAGCTCGCCGCCAAACCACAGTTTGGCGACCCGGTACTCTCTGGCATCCGGAGAGAACTGATCTCGGACGGAAGAACTGGTAGGGTTTGCTGTCACAGATTCCACAGTCGTTTGTGCTGGGGAGCGAACGACTTTTCTGAGCGTCACCTCACTCCCGCTCTTGGCGGGGCCCGAGACACACGGGAACGTGAGCACCCAGCCTCAGAGGCTCTTTACTAAGCTCTTCGTCCTCCCGTGACTGGGCTATTGACTCAACCTCTGCGAGGGTGAGATCGCTTCCCTCCGACCAAAATAGCAAGCGCTTAGCCCTGGGGCGGAGGCGGGGAGCTGGTGTGCGCGGCCCGGGAGCTCAGAACGCAAAGGCTGAGCCCTTTGGACGGAGCGGGCTCGGCGGGCTCCCAAGGGCACCTAAGTGTAAGCGGGGTAGCAGGGAGGGAGGGTCTTTTGAGACAGCTCAGACTTTCCCTT
>SJYQ01006599.1:154012-192485 GCA_006410935.1 Redunca redunca
GGGAGGCGCGCGGTGCCTGGGATTTGGAGACAAGTCCCGCAAATGCTGTGTCTCCTCGTGCTGTGCGCAGAGCTCAGAGCAGTGACTTGGCTCACACAGCCCTCTCTTCCGCAGCACCGGGATGGGGTGGTGGGAAGGAATGGCTCTCCCGTAGCGCCCTGACCCGAGGTATCCCCTCTTGGCTTTGTTCCCGTTGACCACAAAGGTGATAAACAGACAACAAGCGCGCTGACCTTGGTGGACAAACCCAGATGTACCTATCAAACAGGAGCCAGATCAAAGAGCAAGCTTTGGAGAAAACAGGTGGGGCCTTACCACGCGTGAGCTCTGTGTCCGCCTCTGCCTAGGCCTTTCCTTCTCTGAGTTGCGGTGGAAAAGCAGGTCCTAAAGCTCACTCCAGAGTTTGCTGTGAAGGTGACAAGAGATGACCCCGAGAATGTGCTGGAGAAATGACGGGCGCTCTGTTCCTGGTCCTGACCCTCCTGTGGGTAGTGTTTTTTCAGCAGGGAGTGAACCCATGCTCCCCAATATATACACTTCCTGGTCATGTCTTTGGGGGAAAACTGGTCAAAGGACAGTGGGGAAACAGTGCCATGAAGTGCCCCAGCCCCCCAAAATCTGGCCTCTTTGGTCTTTTCCTCCATGTTATCAGCCCGGGGACCAAAGTCGAAAAGTAGGTTTCTAATGCCTTCAGGGGCTTCCCAGGTGGCACTAGTGGTAAAGAATCCCCCTGTCTATGCAATAGCATGAGTTCCATTGCCTGGAGGAGGGCAGGGCAACCCACTCCAGTATTCTTGCCTGGAGAATCCACAAGGACAGAGGAGCCTGGCGGGCTACAGTCCATAAGGTCACAAAGAGCCAGACGTGACTGAAGCAACTTAGCATGCACGCAGTGCCTTCAGATTCAAGTTCAGTGGAGTGGTGGTGGCTGGGGGTGGGGCAATATGGTCTGGCTCCGATTCCCTTTCTTGAGGCTTAATTTCCGGCAGACTATGCACCAAGGCTACATGGTCTGGGACACCCTCACCCTTGCCTTCTCACCCGCAGCTCCTGTCCCATGGGCTAGGGTCATCATCTGCCTGTTTGGTTCCCTGATGACCATGGCAAGGCCATGTGGCACACTGTTCCCCAGCACCTCCTGGTACAGTGCCTGGCATAGCAGCTGACATTGATTACTGATAACCCAATGATTGACAGTCCTTCTTTGGGGAATCTCCTGCTCCAGCCTGTCTATTTCTATCTCTCTTTCCACATCAAAGTCCACCCAGTCCCCAAGAAAGTGAAGTTGCTCATTCATGTCCAACTCTTTGTCCTACCAGGCTCCTCCATCCATGGAATTTTCCAGGCAAGCGTACTAGAGTGGGTTCCATTTCTTTCTCCAGGGGATCTTCCCAACTCAGAGATCGAACCCAGGTCTCCCACATTGCAAGCAGATGCTTTACCATCTGAGCCACCAAGGAAGGCCCCAGTCCCCAAGACCAAGGTCAAATGCTGACTCTTCCATGCAGGCCTCTCTGTCCCCAGGGATATGCATTCATCTCTCCTTAGTCCCTGGATCAGTTGGAAAAGACTCTCATGGCTTTGATCATGTTCTGCACTGAATTACCATTCTCTGTGTAAATTCTACACCTCCCTGCTTGGTTGTCACTTCTCAGAGTCAGAACTTGGTCTTGCCCATCTCTACATGGCTCACATTGCCCAGCTGTGCCCACCCTGGGCGCACAGTAGATGCTCAGGAGATGTTTGTTGAACTTGACTCTGCAGGTCTCTTCACCATTTCTTAGCCTAGGGCCTGACTTGAGGTGGACACTGATGCTGATGGTGGTATCTCTGCAGATCTTGGCTGAGAGAAACCTCAGCGATCTTGTCTGGAGATGCCCCACTCCACCCAGACCTGAGGAGGCAGGCCCGGACAGAGCGCCTGTCCTGCTCTTCTTCTACCCTAGGAGGAAGTTCAGAATCTGTCTGACAACCTGGGAGTATGAGGGGGAGGTGATGGAAGGAAGAAACCCCCCTGGGTCAGAGTCACAATCTACCCAATCAGCTGTGTGAAACAAAAGCCAGGGTCTTGCAGTGATGGGACACATCTCGGCCTCAACTGAACTTACAGCAGCATTTGCTGCTCAGAGAACAATGATGAGCTGGCGACTGTGGGTGGGAAAGGCGCCCTGCCACAGCCAGCCCCTCCATACACACCTGCAGGCCTTGTCACTGGCTCTATTTGTGGTCTTTCCTGGCTGCAGTTCTTCCCCAGACTCTCAACTTTGCATCCTAGTCAGCACATCTGGGGTCTTCTCATGGAACACTCTGGTCCTCCCAGGCGGGGAGTGGAGGAGTACTCTGTGCAGGGAGGGACCACAACACCCCCACTTGACCTCCTAAATGCAACCCCCCTTTAGTGTGTCTCCACGGCCATCACAGGGGCCATCTGATGACAGATTCACTCAGGTTGCCCCAGGTGACCAACTGTGCTGTGAAGAGATGCCTTGGAATAAGGTGGTTGGGATGTCCTGTGTGTGTTCATTCCTGGTGGACCCTGGAACACAGGGGAGCCTGGAGGGCTGTTTGGCTCCGGGGTCTCTCTGACTGCCTGGGCTGTCTTGTAGCCCCGAGGCAGCAGGAGCTCCAAGATCTCAGGTTGGGGTGCTGCCTCCAAGGCTGCTCAGCAGCTCACTTATCCCTGCTTCCTGGCCCTCTGTCTGCAGCTCTAGTTCAAATTATTAAGAAGCAGAGAACTTAGCCTGAGTCCCTAGTCAGCCAGAGAGTCTGCCCCAGGTCATCTCTGGGTGCTTAGGATGTCCAGAGATCTGCAACCTTTGTCTTCTAGGACCCTGAATTCAGGCCACCCCACTGGACTGGAGTAGAATCCAGTGGGGGTGGGCTGCCCTTGGCAGAGCGGTATGAATGGGGAGTCTCTTGGAAAGGTTCCTTTGATGTGTTGGGCACTTTGACTGGCCTGTCCAATACCATCATGTTCTGGAATAGACCTTGACTTCTCCCTCCATCCCAAGCCTGAGTGAATCGGGAAACTCATCACATGGACAGCAGGTTTCATTGCTGAGCTGATGTTCACACCAAGCCTCCCATAGGGCCCAAAAGAACAGTGGCTGACCTCACTGTGTGCAGCTGATGGCGGTGGGACCAGAACGGCCAATGGTGTAGGGAAGAGCCTGCCAGACTGTCTCCCCAGAGGCTGCTCTCTGTCCCACTCAGCCCCCATTTAGTCTGCAAGAACAGGTTCGGTCAGAGAAGACCTGGGACTCCTGTGGAACACAGACTTGCCAGGAGAAGAGGCATCTAGTCCCGCCACCCCCACGAGAGGCTTCATCCTGAGCCCACAGAAGCTAAAGTGACTACCTTGGCAACAGAGTCAAGAGTAAAGACCCCTGGGCTGGGAATTCGAACTGGCTTCTAATTCCGTCACTGCCATTAAGTCCCCATGTAATTCAAGACAAGTGATGCCCCTTCCCTGGGACCCTTTTTATCACCTGCTTTATAGACTGGTGGAAGGAGATAATGAAGATTATCAGGACAGACAGGGAGACCTGGTCACACCCATGACTTCGGTGGAAACTGACACAGCCAACAAGAGCCCTGTGCCCCTTGAACTTGGGGCCGAGGGGTAGGTGGCAAAATGCACTACTCTCTTAGGATCTGGCCTCTGTCTGACTAGGCCCTCTCTTCCCCAACAGGCCCCTCATCTGATGCCTTCTTAGCCTCTCTTGCCTGGCAGTCTCCTACAGCAAGCAAGGATGCCACATCCCTCTAAGTTCTTCCCAACAACGCAGGTGAAGATCCATTCATTCAGTCCTTCAACAACCTCCAGTGGCCCAAAGTCATTTTTGCTCAAATTATTGCCCTCTCAGATTCTGTTCCTTGACCACCAGATTTTATCCCATATCCTACCCAAGCTTTGCTCTCAAGATTTTCCAGTCTGTGATTCCAACCTCTCCCCAGAGGCAACAGCACCTCCCATCTTACCAACCTCCAGCTCTGTACTTGAGAGTCCTGTAAAGGCCCTACCCACACTCTCCTCTTCTACTGCACTGGGGGTCCTGCCCCTTAATCACCATCTCCCTGCATCTCCCTAGCCTCCAATCCCTGAGAGGGGCCAAGGTTATGACTTTGCAAGACCGTAAGTTTGGATCTTGTTACTGATAGAGGGGTGATTATGTTCATTGCTCTTTTGGGAAAAGGTGGAAAAAGCTGAGCAGCAGATGATTAAATTTGGAAAAACCTGCCAAGGATCCACTGGCATGAAGCCAAGAGCTGGATTCAAACCGAGAGGTTAGAATAGGTGCCAGCTCAGCTGGTGTGGACACGTTTGGCAACTGACATTTCAAAAAGGTAGCCCACTCCAGTACTCTTGCCTGGAAAATCCCATGGATGGAGGAGCCTGGTGGGCTGCAGTCCATGGGGTCCCTAGGAGTTGGACACAACTGAGCGACTTCACTTTCACTTTTCACCTTCATGCATTGGAGAAGGAAATGGCAACCTGCTCCAGTATTCTTGCCTGGAGAATCCCAGGGACGGGGGAGCCTGGTAGGCTGCCATCTATGGGGTTGCACAGAGTCAGACACGACTGAAGCAACTTAGCAGCAGCAGCAGCAGCAGCACTCCGGCTGGAGAAAGCTGGCTAGCTCCACAAAGGGAGGTGACTCTTGGGCTGAACCTCAAAAGGTAAGTAGAACCTGCGGTGCCGAGAGGGAATGAGAGGAAGACAGATAGGCAGGAGCAACTATGTAAAGAAATGGGTCTCAACCCCAGCTCACCTTGGAATCACGCTGTGATAAACCTGGGCTCACCCTAAAGATGATACAAAAGTGCTCAGACCTTAATCCCAAGAAACAGATTCCACTAGTCTAGGCTGGAGGTTTGGAATTTGTATTTATTATTGTTGCTATTATTATTGGTGGCACGACACAGCTTGCTAGATCCTAGTTCTCTGACCAGGGATTGAACCTGTGACCCTGGCAGTCAAAGTGCAGAGTCCTCACCAATGGACTGCCAGAGTCCAGGGGCACTTGTATTTTTTTAAATTTTCATTTGTACTTTGTGATTTATTGGCCATCAATTATGTGTCATGCCGTCAGAAACTATTTTTCACCTGTAATACTCTGTACTGTAGTTCTAGGGACCGCCCAGGAGTGGTTTAGAGGGCAGTCCTCTCTGTTGGAGTCCTGCCTCCCCACTCACTGGCTACCTGACTAGAAATGATGTCCTGAAGTTCCTAAGTTTCTTGTTTCCTCATCAGTAGGATGGTGACAATGCCAGTGCCTACATCTCATGAGGCTGCTTTGTGGCTCACATGAGATAATGTTTCCATGCACTGAACAATGCTGACACACGGCACTGGTTGTTTTCAATGGCTCCAGATGAGTTAATACAGCCAGGGCTGAAGATCTCCAGCACAAAGCAAAGACAAACTGAGTTGTTCTGGGGACTCTCCTGGTTGTTGAGGAAGATCTGAATCAGAGGGAGGAGAAACTAAAATGGTTGGAGGGGACTTAACACGCGGTCCAGTGTGTTAAGACTCTGCACTTCCCTAGAACTAAGATCCCGAATGCCATGCGGTGCAGCCAGAAAGTAAAAAATAAAATAACAAAAAATAAAAATGGTGGGAGTTCCATGTTGAAAGGGTTTCAAGATGCTTTGGGACCTTATCCTAATAAGCACAAGAGGAGCCTAGGTTTGAGGATCTGAGTTTGAGGACTGACATGATGAATGTGATATCTCAGGAGTCTGGGACTTGTGCAGCCTTGATGGGAGGGAGGGAGATGGAGCCTAGAGAACAGTCTGGGATCACAACAGTCAGTAGACATTGAAAAGAAGGGATGAGTGTGAGGTGAAGCGCAAAGGAAGAATCAACAGGAGTTAGGACCTTCGTGGACATAACAGTTTAAAGGGATCGAAGGAAGGAAAAATAAATTTAAGTTGTCAAGTCTAGTGGGACTAAGGAAATAACCCCCTGTGTTGGTTAGGATTATATTTAACTCTGAGTATCAGACAACTCAAATCAACAATGGCTTAAACAAAATGGGAGTTTATTTCTCTACCAGTTGAAAGCCCAGTGGAGTGCGGTTCAAATCTGGGAAGGCAGCTCTGTTTCACAAAGGCCTTGGAGCACCAGGCTCCTGATAGCTGACTCATCTACCATCCTGGGGCATAGTCTTTATTCTCATGGTACCACCTGGAGCCACTTGGGTTCTAGCATTCACATGGAGAAAGGAATGATAAATGGGCAAAAGGCAAGAGCCAGGGGCTCTGTGAAGGAGGTTTCTTGTAGCTCCACTCATCACTTCTATTTATATTCCGTTATCTGAAAAGTGGTCTGTGGCCACACCTACTTGCAAGGGAAGATAAGGAGAGTGGTTTTTATTTTCTAAGTAGCCTTGTACCCAGCTAGTGATACCCCCTGTGATAGAAGTGAATTTTGTTTCTATGAAAGAAGAGGAATTTGGGCACTGGGAAAGAGCTAACCATTTCTGCCATTATCTCATTTTCTTAAATGGTAAAGTTGAAACTGGAGTCAATTGGAGAAAAAAAATTTTTTTTAATATTTTTGAAATGGGGTAGGAGAGTACAGACTTATTGTTTGTGGTAAGCAGAATTCTAAGGTGGCCCCAAGGTTTCTGACCCTGCTGGTCTGTACACCCTGTATAAACCCTCCCCATGGATGGGACTTGTGAATATGATGAAAGCTTTCAAGAGGCTTTCAAGGGATTTGCCTGGTGGTCCAGTGGTTAAGACTCCACACTTCCACTGCAAGGGATGCAGGTTCAATTCCTGGTCAGGAAGCTAAGATCCCACATGCTGCACACGAGGCCAGGAGAAAAAACCAAGTCATCCTGTGAGAGGTGAATGAGGAACTGGCTAATGAGAAAGGGGAGGAAGCCATCAACATGGAAAAGCCTTAGCACAGCACAAAAAAGTCCTCCCTGAGTTAGCTAGTCTCCCTCTCCAGATTCTTCTAGCACTCTCTTCTTTTCACATGGTTTCAGAGGAACTCTCAGGCTTCTGACTCAGGAAACTAGATGGACACAATAGAAAACACTGGAGGAAGACAAAGAGTTTCATTTGACTGAGTTTGAGGTGTCTGAGAGAATACCAAGGGGAGAGACTCCCACCAAAGGGTTGGAATATTCAAAGGGATGTGAAGAGATAAAAGCTGAGGGCCTTAAAAGAGTGTTTCCTCTTTTTTCATAAATCAGCAGCATGTTGGCTCAGATCTTAATCAGCTCGTGGGCAGAAAGGGCTGGACTGAGCGCTGAGCTTGGAGATGCCCCTGCCTTGACCAGGGAGCTGTCACTGTCCCAGGGTTGCACAGCTGTGTCTCCCACTGCCTCTATAAATAGGGAGAGCTAAGGGAACAGAGTTCCTCTCCACCAAATGGTCTCAGTCTCATCTTTAGATGTCACCATCAATATCTGTGAAACAGACTCTAGGAAAAAGACTAAAAAAGCTATCTTTATTTAGCCTGGAGAAGAGAGGGAGGGAGAGCTGGGAGTTGCTAGGAATAAACTGCCGTTTTTATCTTTTTGTCCTCAAGGAGGCCAGAGGAGGTGGACTTGGGATGCATTTGGAGAGGTGATTCTCAAGGGAGTGGAGAATGGAGATTCTTGCCCCCGCCCCATGCCCCCACCCACCAGGAGACATTTGGCGGCGACTGCAGACATTTTTGGTAACGATGACTGGTGGGGGTAGGCGGGCCATGCTGCTGGCATCTAGCGAGTGTGAGCCAGGGATGCTCTTAAACATCCGACGGTGCACAAGACAGCACCCCTGGACAAAGAATGCTCTGGCCTCAGTGTCAGTGGCACCCAGGTTGAGAAACCCCTCATTCGAGGAATTTTTAGTTACTGACTTTCTTGTAAGTAAAGAAAAAACAGTCACTCAGTCCACCTTAAAGGAAAGGAAAGGGTGATTTTTTGCTTGCTTGTTTAAGGATATATATATGACTGGCAACTGGGGTTAGAACAGGATGGATGTAGGAGAACCCAGCTCTCTGAACCTTAGTGTCTTTGTCGGTCCTGGTTTGCTTGCTCCTGCCCCTTTTCTCTGCTGATTGGCCAAACCTTTTAAAATTCCAAGGGAGGCACCCTGATAGGTTGAGTCAGTCACTGCTGCTCCTTCAGAGACTCCAAACAGGCCACCTTCCAGGGCTCTGGGCAGCCTGTGGGTAGCCTTTGGTCAGTGGTCCACCATCACCCACCCCTTCCAGTTTGATGCCACTTTTGGACAAGGAACAGTCTAGACATCTTCCCTGAATAAGAGACCGTGTGCAAGACAGTATGAGTCAGAAGGAGATAATAGAATCGAACACATCATGACTAGCATTTATATTGGTTTTTCACAGCATAGCTGTCTTTTTCTTGGCATAGCCAAGATGGGAGCTGAATAGAAAGCTATGGTTCTCCTTTTTACTCCAAAGCTATGCTATGCAATACAGCAGCCACTAGCCATGTGTGGCTATGTGGCTTTTCAAATTTAAAACATTTAAAACTAAGTGCAATTTAAAATTCAGCGCCTTAGTCACACTGTGCTTCCCATAGAGCACTACCGCATGGCGCTAATGGTAAAGAATCCGCCTGCCAATACAGGAGACACAGATTTGATCCCTGGGTCAGGAAGATACCCTGGAGTGGGAAAGAGCACCCCCCTCCAGTATTCTTGCTTGGAAAGTTCCATGGACAGAGGACCTGGTGGGCTATAGTCCATGGGGTCGCAAAGAGTCAGACACAACTGAGCGACTAAGCACCCACACGTCAGTCACGTGAACCACATTTCAAATGCTCGAGAGCCACACTCGGCCAGTGCCTACCCACCACACTGGACGGCTCAGGCATAGAATGTCCCAAGTCTCTTCAGTCGTGTCTGACTCTTTGCAACCCTATGGACTGTATTCCACCAGGCTCCTCTGTCCATGGAATTCTCTGGGCAAGAATACTGGAGTGGGTTGCCATGCCCTCCTCCAGGGGATCTTTCCGACCCAGGGATCGAACCTGTGTCTCTTATGTCTCCTGCATTGGCAGGTGGAACATCTCTATCATCGAGGAAGTTTCTGTTGGACAACACTGCTCCACGGGGAAGGGTTGGCTATAAATGGAAATCACATTTTAGGGTCAGCCTTAAAGAGAAAGATGAGTCATCTTGCATTGATTCAGTCCTTACTGCGAGGTGTGTGTGAGATTCTGTGAGCAGTAAGCCTGGTCGGAGTTCATGCCTTTGTGTGTCCCTGAGGATTACATGCCTCTGCTTACAGAAGCAAGAGCTTGGAGAATACTTTCACCTGAAGAGGATTGCTGTAACTCACTCATTTGGAAGGGTGCTATAAATGTTTAAGAGTAGAGAGTCGTTGAAGAGCTCCATAAGAGTGCATAATCAGCTTTGCAAACACCATGACAATAGATGACACAGAAATTTACAGCTCAGGTGAATACAGGAGTGTGACCAGAGCTGTTAGTCGCGCTGATATGCCTTTAGGAGCCTCTGAAGCCCTTCTTCCTCAGCTCCCACCTTTCTTGCCCTCTTCCCTGGCCTCATCCTACCTTTAAAGAGAGTATGTTCTCTTCATCCTCCTGTGGCTGTCACTGTGTGTTATTCGCTCAGTCGTGTCCAACTTTTTTCGACCCATGGAGTGTAGCCCACCAGGCTTCTCTTGTCCATGGGCTTTCCCAAGCAAGAATATTGGAGTGGGTTGCCATTCTCTTCCCCAGGGGGTCTTCCCAACCCAGAGATCGAATCTGAGTCTCCCACATTGTGGGCAGATTCTTTACCATCTGAGCCGCCTGGGAAGCCTGTGGTTGTCCTTACAGTTGTTCATCAATCACCACCACCCCTTTCAGGCACAGGATAGACTGCCCTTCCTGTCCCTTGTGTTTGGGGACTAAGCCCCTGAGGCCAACCCTGGCTGGTTAGCAAAGCGCCCCACCGACCCGGATTCCTAAGTGACTATATCCAACCATGATGGAGGTGAACAGGAAATAAATGTGTTGTCTTCAAACACTAAGATTTGGAGATTTTACTTATTTATTTATAACCTAGGCAATCCTGCTCAGTCCCTGTACTTTTCATGTATTCACATCCCCCAGCAACCTGTTGTATTCCTGAGGTTGTTTCCTGTTACCGAGGTTGTTGAGCTGAGGTTGTTTCCTGTTACAGAGAAAAAGAAGTGAATTGAAACTTTTTATAAGTGTGCCATTTACCAGACTTGGATGTTTACAGATAAATCTTTTTTATGGGTTAGGTCTCTTGATAGTAGAAGAAAGACTTCCTTTACCTGCTGAGAAGGATACGCAGTTCTCTAAACTGGCTAAGTACCAGCTGTCTCCTTGGTTTCTTGGAGAAAGACCTAAGGATACGTTTTAGGAAAATAAACTCATAATGGTTAACAACAGCAATAGATCCAAGAGGAGAACAAAATGCTGGGGAGAAGTTTACAGGAATTATCTCAATTCTGAGATGGCTGTTACCCTGCTAGGGAAATGGACACACAGCTCTTGAGCCAAGAAAAGCTACTCATTCATTCAATCATTCGCAAATAATCATTGAGCATCTATGTTCTCTGCCCAGATGACATTTATGTCATGGTTGGGGGGTGACAGGAAATGAGTAGACAAAAGAGCAATGAAGGAAATAGACACGAAATGAAATGGAGTAATGGGTGAAGGAGTAGAGGAAAGGCCTCTTGGAAGAGATGACACTTGAGCAGAGATCTGGAGAAAAGGAGTCAGTCACGCAAAGAGCAGAAGAACATTCCAGACAGAGAAACAGCAATTCAGAGGCCTGAGGGGGGAAAGACTTTAGCAAAGACAGTGGGCAGCAGTGCTTGCGGGGGCAAGGGTGGGTGCCCCGGTGGGGGCCCACCCAAAGCCAACATAACTGGAGTGTGATAATGGTGGACACAAGGGAAAGACACGGACTCAGAGAGGTGGGCAGGGGACTCTGGCACTTCAAGTCTCACTCTGAGGGGAGGAGGACGCCCACAGAGGAGGCTGGGAAAGAGGTGGCATCAGAACACCTTTTCCGTGAAGGTTTTGGCCTGTGTAGACCGTGTGATTTCTGTGCAGTGTTTAGCTCTGTGATGGCAGAGCCAGTCAGTACATAAAGGAATGAGTGTGGCTATATGCCAATAAAACTTGACGTATGGGCCGTAACATCTGAATTCCATATTTTCACGTGTCACAAAATATTATTCTTTGGGGTTTTTTCCCGACCATTTAATAATGTAAAAATCATTTTTAGCTCACAGACCAGATTTGGCCTGCAGGCTATCGTTGGCCAAAGCTTGATTTACATCACTCGAGCTGGGCGACTATGGAAGCAGAAAAACTGTTTTGGAGGCTTTTGCAAAATATTCCATCAGGAGGTGAAGAAGGCTTGACTTGGGTGGTTGCAGTGGAGATGGTGAGGATGCTGGGGTGAGATGCATGCTAGGGATTGAGGTCCAGGACGTGCTGATGAGTGAGATGTGGGGTGAGGAAGGAGAAGGGTCACAGATGACTGGAATTCCCTGAGGACCACAAGGAAGGAGCAGATCTGGGGGAAGTGGAGGCTTGTGGGATCTTATTACTAATTTCCTGTCCAGGGATTGAACCTGAGCCCTTAGTGGTGAAAGTGACAAGTCCTAACCACTGGACCATAGGAATCTGCAAGTTTAAGTCTTGATACACTCACAAGATGCGATTTGGAACCCAGGAAGTAGAGGGCCTCTCCACACCTAGACTTTCCCAGAGCCTGCAGCTTATAAGCTGTATGACCCTGGGAAGTCACTTCTGTTCAAACTTTTAAAAATTTAACTAATTAATTTGTATATTTGGCTGCATCGGGTCTTCACTATGTCATGCAAGATATTTTGTTGCAACACTCGAATTCTCTAGTTGTGGTGCTTGGGCTCCAGAGAACACAGGCTCAGTTGCTCTGAGTCATGTAGGATCTTAGTTCCCTGACCAGGGCTCAAACGCACACCCCCTGCATTGCAGATTCTTAACCACTGGGCTACCAGGGAAGTCCTGGTCCAGTCTTTTTTTCTTATCTCAAATATGGAGATAGTATCTCATGCCCATCCCTGTCTAGGTGGTGGTGAGAATCAGAAGAGATTTCATGTGACCCTGATTAGATTCCTACTTGATCCAGCATCTCAACACTCCCTTCCCGACCATATCCAACTCTGAAGGAATCAACGGGAGATTCTTTAGTGGTTTTTTTTGAGGGGGGAGGAGGGTGTGAATGAAAGGTTGAATCACTCACTGCATGTCAGAAATTTCTGAAAATTCCCTTTAAATGCCTCTATTCTTTCCACGAAGTCCCTCTCCCATTGCAGCCACCCGAGTCTTCTAGGATGAAGAAAACTACTGTTTCTTCTTGCCACGGAACACTTCTAACACCAGATGTATTGGTTTCCCCCCAACAATGCCCAGTTCTCCAGCTCTCTGGACACCAACTGAGTTCTCTACCATTGACTCCTGATACTAACTGCCTGCACTTGGCGTAGCTCCCATGGGGTTGGGGCTCAGCCCATTATGCTGCCCCCACTTTCAGATATCAGGGGTGTCTGAAAACATAGGGGTCTCAACAAGGCAGCAGTGAGCCATGGCATGAAATGATATCTTAATTCCCTGCCCAGGAATTGAACCTGAGTAGCGTGGATGAGAACCAGGAATCCTAGCCACCAGACCAGCAAGGGCTAGCGGCTAGAAGCTCTGCCCCTGGATCTTTGCCCTCAGTGAAAACTGCATTTATCGTGGAGGCAGAAGCAATAAAGGCAGGTACAGTTTATTATTAAAGACAGCATAACAACAAGTGGGAGAGCACACAGAGAGATGGTTTAGTTAAGATAGAAGCAAGGCAGAGATGCACACCCAGAGAGAAAGGTCAAGGGTGGTGGGGAGGAACTAGAAGAGAGGTGGTTAAGCCATTTATATAGGTCAGTTCCTCTGGGTCTTTGTTTACCTTTAGCCGATTATCTGATTTCTTATTTCCACACCTGACCTACCCTGAGACCCTCCCCTGGGTGCATACAAACCCATCAACCAAGATGCATCTCGAAGTGAAGGCTTCTGGGAGGGGCAAGACTCATTATGGCCTGGTGTTATCCCCTGACTTTTGACCCACCTGGCACCTTTCTGCGTATGTGTAATGTCTCCCTTGTCCCCAAGGAGGGGAGAATGGAGATCCCTTAATCCTTTATTCAAACGGAGTTTTGCCCCTCTTTGTCCTTGCCATGGCTATTACCTTGACATGTTTATGAGAGACAAACACTGGCTATTTACCCTGTTTCTGTTGTTACTTCCATTTCAGAGGGCAAATAGGAGGCTGATTGTAAAGTGCCTTAACTGGAGCACACTTATCTCTTGTCTCAGAAAATGCTAACAGTTGTAAGGATGCAGCTTGAAGCCCACTTCTTCGTGCCCCATGAAATGTAAACAGGAGGCCAGTTGTAAATGTCTAACCTGGGGTGCATCTATCTCCTACATCAACAGAGGGTCCTCATGCCCCTTCCTCAAGTTCCATACTTTATTATGATGGCTCGTAGATCTCCAGGGAAACACTTACGTTTACTGGTTTATCACAAGCAATACAGAGGGACGGGTAGATGAAGCAGTCCATAGGAAGAAGTGTGGAAAGTTCCCAAACAAAGGAGCTTCTGTCCCCATGGATTTGGGGTGCATCCTCCTCCTCCTAGAATGTGGAGGTGCTCACCAACCTGGAAGCTCTCTGTACCCCATACTGTAGGGATTTTTATGGAGGTTTCATCATACAGGTTTGATCAGCAATTAATTCGATCTCTGCCCCACTTCTCTCCTGGGAGTAGGGGAGGCACGGCTGAAAGATCTAAGCTTCTAATCCTGGCTTGGTTTTTCTTACAAAAAGCCCCCATCCAAGAACCCACCAGGAGTTGCCTCCTTAGACAAAAAGAAAAAAAAAAAAATCACAGGAAATTTAAGGGGTTTAGGAGCTCTGCTTCAGGAAACGGGGCAGAGCACAAACACATATGTCGTATTTTGTCACCCAGGGTCTTACCTCTATTTTTTTCCTTCCCCTGCACTCACCCTGTCTTTAGTCTTTCACATTTCACACTTGAAGCCCCCCTGATTGCAGTTGTAGGAGAAGGGCACCCTTGGGATGTTAGAACTGCTCCGTATCTTGATGGTGGGGGTGGATACACAAACATACACAAGTGGTGAAACTGAGTTAGAAATAAACGCACACACAGGAGGACATGTGAAGCGGGGGAAATCACGATCAGATCGGTAGACTGTATCGACGTCGTGTTCCTGGTTGTGATTTTGTGCCACAAGATAAAGGGCACACTGGATCTCTCTGTGTCATTTCTTACAAGTGCCTTTCAATCTACAGTTATCTCAAAATCAAAAGTTTAATTTTAAAAATCCTGGTTTGCAATCATAATCAACAAGTTAAGCTTTCAAGTGAAATCCCCTCATGGGGTTCATGAAACAATTTTCTCTTATCTGTATCTGAATACATTCCCTCACTAGCCAAGCACAATCACCCTTTTCAAATCTGATGAAGTTTAATCTACCTCACCCTAGAAGCAAGAAATGCTTTAAAAAAAAATATGCCCAAGTGAAAAGTTGTATTGTGGTTAAAATACCACATGTGTATTGAGCACCAAGACTTGAGAGCACATATTAGAATTCAGGGGAGCATGTATGGAGAACACAGACCTAAGACAAGTGGGGAGAAAGAGGTTATACGGGCTGCAGTTCCCCAGGTGACTAAAATATGGGCACCTGACCCCTTCTCCTGTGGTCAGCCATCACTCATCTATCCTGTGTGTGTGTGTGTGTGCATATTCAGTCATGTCCAACTGTTTGCAACCCCATGGACTGTAGCCCACCAGGCTCCTCTGTCCATGGAATTCTCCAGGTAGGAATACTGGAGTGGATTGCCATTCCCTTCTCCAGAGGATCTTCCCTACCCAGGGATTGAACCGGGGTCTCCTGCATTGCAGGTAGATTCTTTACCATCTGAGCCACCAGGGAAGCCCAAAGTACATCCATCCTCAGTTCAGTTCAGTTCAGCCACTCAGTTGTGTCAGATTGTTTGCAACCCCATGGACTGCAGCACGCCAGGTCTCCCTGTCCACCACCAGCTCCCAGAGTTTACCCAAATTCATGTCCACTGAGTCGGTGATGCCATCCAACGATCTCATCCTCTGTCATCCCCTTCTCTTCCTGCCTTCAATCTTTCCCAGCATCAGGGTCTTTTCCAATAAGTCAGCTCTTCGCATCAGGTGGCCAAAGTATTGGAGTTTCAGCTTCATTAGTCCTTCCGATGAACGCTCAGGTGCTCTGGGCTCGGGAGACCCTCACACTTGCAGCCATAGTCTAAAAGCCAAGGCTTTGTAAGGCAAAAGAATTATCATTCTTTTGATAATGAATTATTCAGAATTACTATAATCCAATTATGCAATCTATTTCTGAAACAGTGTTCTCAGATCTGGTTTCATAGGACCTTGAACAAAAGCCCCACAGTGCACGAAGTTTAAGGAACTGTGAACAGGCCTCCTATGTAAATTTCTCCCTGGAAAGTCACAAGGAGCAATAGACTTTAAAGCCTCAGATAATTCCCACAATAGACTTGCTTAACTTTAAGTCAGCAATTCCCCAATTTGTTAGCTGCCTATTTTTTAACATTTATTTTTATTTATTTATTTGGCTGCACTGGGTCTTAGTTGTGGCATGTGGGATCTAGTTCCCAGACCAGGGATTGAATCCCGGCCCCCTGCATTGGGAGCTCAGTCTTAGCTACTGGAGACTACCTATTAACATCACTTGCTTATCCAGTGTGTCGGGGAGGGGGAAGCACGTTTGGTATCCTCTGCCAGCACCTGCGTTGTGCCAGGCGAGGTAAGGTCTCAGTTCCTGTGGCCACAGATCATCATCTTCCCTTTGCCTTCCAGTTCTTTGCCAGGAGGTGTCAGTACTCCCAGAGAGGGATCCACTCATACTCTAAACGAATGAGCCATTGAGTGTTTTTATGAAATAATTGAGGAGGGAAAAGGGGTTTACTGAGAAGGCAGTTTCCTAATGTTAGGTAGGTAGAACAGGGAAAAGGAGTCCGAAATGGCGGTGGCTACAAGACAAGGAAGGGAAAAGCCCGCGAAAATGAAACAAAAGAAGGTCCGAGGACCGGAGTGAGGACCTCAGGTAAAACAAACAACACTCCAGGCTGGCCCAATTTACATAGGACAGGCCCAGGGAGAGATACACATATAAACAGAGGAGCCAAAGCCAGCTCGCGCTCTCTCTCCCGCGCGCTGGGGCACTCTTCTCCTCGTGTCTTTAGATCGATGTGCCCTCATGCCTTGAAGATGGATTTTCCTGCTATCTTTTAAATAAAATAGAGCTGTAACACTGAGCTGTAACACTGATTTGTTTGCTATAACACGGTCTATCCAAGATCTGAGACCTGTGACACGCTGAGGGGGCTTTAATGTCCATCACTCCTAATCTTTGTTGTGACGAGACAAAGAATCTAGGAACATACACTCACGTGACACTAAGAAAAGGAGGGCTCTTGCCTGAAAAGAGCTCAGGGGGCAGAATTGGCCAAACACACTGCAAGGAAGATTATCTGAAACCCCAGCACCTGGTGGAAGCTGAGTCATTGTCCTAGAGTGCCTCCCATTCATTCTAACAGTATTGCCTCCACCTACACGCAGACCTTCCTTCTCTGCTCTTTTTGCCAGCTTTCAGCTTGGCTGGTGACTGCCAGCAGAGGCAATGCTTTGCCCAATCTACCCTTGGCTGTCCATATGTGGAAACACAGCCTCCTCTCCAAACTTTCCCCACTCCTCAAGCCCCAGAAAAGGGGCCTGGGTTCTTGAAAGGGGTAGAGGTAGGGAAGGGTGTTTGGAGGATCAAACGGAACCAGTTCAGGATGTGCAGAACTAGGTCAGTGTTCACAAGAACCTCTGCAAGGTAAGCACCATTATCCCCATTTTACAGGTGAGAAGACTGAGGCTCAGGCAACTTCATTGATATGACTGAAATAACTACTTGGAGGCAGAGTGAAAAATTGAAAGTGACCTTACTCAAAAGTCTGGGCTCTTGGCAGCAGTCAACACTATCTTCATCCTGCCAAGCTGCCAGCACCCGCATTCACCCAAGAGTAAGCGTGGGTCCTTCCCTGGCATGCTGCAGCCCATGGGGTCACAAAGATCAGACACGACTGAGCAACTGAACAACAACCGGGAAGGTTCCACATGCCGCAGGGCAACTAGAAAGTAATTCCAGCTCTCTGCAACTAGAGAAAGCCCGTGTGCAGCATTAAAGACTCAGCACAGACACAAATAAATAAATAAATTGTACTAAAAATAAATAAAGCTAATGTCTCCCTTGACTTCTACCACCATAACATCCTAATCCCCTTCCACCACCAGGAGAAACACTATTTTGAATTTGGTAATTTCCTTCCAGTTGTTAAAAATGCAATTTATGTACATAATTGTATCCACAGAAAATATGTAACTTTACTTTGCAGTTTTCATTTACACAGATCAGTGTTATACTGCACATTTCATTCAACATCTTGGTTTTTTCACTAAATATTATTATTGGAGATTTACCATGTTGATGGCCTCCCAGGTGGCTCAGTGATAAAGAATCTGCCTACCAGTGCAGGAGATGCAGGAAGATTCCCTGGAGGAGAAAATGGCAACCCACTCCAGTATTCTTGCCTGGAAAATCCGATGGACAGAGGTGCCAAGCGGGGTATAGTCCATGGGGTCGCAGAGTCAGATGCTACTTAGCCACTGAGCACAAGCATGACCGTGTTGATACATATTGATCTACCTTCTTCTTTTTTTTAAACCACAGAAGGAGTTTTTGTAATCTCAAAGTAAAGAAGGTCTTTTAAAGCACAGAACAAAACCTAGCTGCCATAAGAGAAAAAGATTAGTAAATTCAGCTATGTAGAAATTTAAAAAAAATGTCTGTATACCAAAGCCATCATAAGAGTCAGGTGACAAATGACTGTACACATGTATTTGCATTTCAAGCCATAGGAAAATGGATCATTTTCCTCTTTTTTTCCAGCTCTATTGAGGTATAATTGACAAATAAAATTGTAAGATATTTAAAGTGCATGTCATGATGGTTTGATATATGTGTATATTGTGAAGGATTCCCCCCATCTACTTAATGAACACATCCATCACCTCACACATTTATCCTTTTTATTTGGCAAGAACATTTAATTTCTACTCTCAGCAAATTTCAAGTATACGGTACAGTGTTATCAACTATAGTCCCATGTTATACGTTATATCTCAGACTTGATTCATCTTAGAGCTGAAAGTTTGCACCCGATTATCAACCTCTCCCTATTTCTCCCACCTACCAGCCCCTGGCAACCACTTTTCTACCCTTTGTTTCTATGAGTTGGACTTTTTTTCTTCCGTAATTTTATTTATTCACTGGCTGCGCTGGGTCCTTGTGGCTGCTCGGGCTTTTCTCTAGTTGTGGCGAGTGGGGGCTACTCTTTAGTTGGCGGTGCTCGGGCTTCTCCCTGTTGTGGAGTACGGGCTCTAGGGCGAGTGGGCTTCCGTAGTTGTGGCTTTTGGGCTCTAGAACCCAGGCTCGATAGCTGGGGTGCATGGGCTTAGCTGCTCTGTGGCACGTGGGATCTTCCCTAATCAGGGATCTAACTCGTGTCTCCTAAATGGGCATATGCATTCTTTACCACTGGGCCACCTGGAAAGCCCCTGACTTTTTTTTTTTTAATTCCACATATAAGTGTTACCGTTCAGTGTTTGTCTTTCTCTTTCTGACATTTCACTTGGCAAATGCCCTCAAGGTATATTCATGTTGTCCCAAATGGCTAAATAATACTCCAATATATACTTCCCCTGGAGAAGGCAATGGCAACCCACTCCAGTATTCTTGCCTGGAGAATCCCATGGATGGAGGAGTCTGACAGGCTAGAGTCTATGGGGTCACAAGAGTCGGATACAACTTAGTGACTAAATCACATACTCAGACATTTAGGCTGTTTCTGGCTTGGCAATTGTAACACGGGAGTGCAGATGTCTCTTTGAAATTCTGTTTTCATTTCTTTTGGATATATACCCAGAAGTGGGTTTGGTTGATCATATGGTTGTCCTATTTTTAATTTTTGAGGAAGCTCTGTACTGTTTCCCACAGTGGCTGCATTAATTTAATTCTCATCAACAGGGCACAATGCATCTCTTTTCTCCATATCCTGCCAACACTTTCTCTTGACTTTTTGATGACAGCCATTCTAACAGATGTAGGGTGATATCTCATTGTGGTTTTGATTTGCATTTCCCTGCTGATGTTGAGCATCTTTCCATGTATCCGTTGGCCATTTGTATGTCTCCTTTGGAAAAACATATATTCAGTTCCTCTGGCCATTTTTTCATTGGGATTTTTTGGCTATTGAGTTGTATGAGTTCTTTATATATTTTGGATATAAAACCCTTATCAATTATGATTTGCAACTATTTTTCTCCCATTCTGTGATTATCTTTTCATTTTGGTGATGGTTTCCTTTGCTGTGCAAGAAAGCTTCTCAAAATTTTAAGCATCAGTTTGGCAAAGACCTCAGGCAAGTATCATAGGATTCCCAGACATTATCTTTACCACAACCTACTTATCCATCCTTCTTTGGTTGGACACTGGGATTGCTTCCACACTGAATAGCCTTGCACAAGCCTCCCTCCACATATGTTTGACCTCAGTGGAGCTACCACTAGTGTGCCAAAAAAGCCACTGACCCAGGCCAGCACAGTGCTAGGGTGCTATTTCCTCACTTCACTGACAACTCCTGAACTTGTCAGACTTTTCAGTTTTTTACTTAGCCACATAGTTGTTCAGGATAAGACAAAACAAAAGGACAAGACAAGCAGCCAGGAGCCCATATCCTCAAGGATAAATCTGAAACCATCCTCTCTCCACACCTTCTCCTGTAGTCATCACTGCCTCTCACTGCTGCTGCTGCTGCTGCTGCGTCGCTTCAGTTGTGTCTGACTCTGTGCGACCCCATAGACGGCAGCCCATTAGGCTCCCCTGACCCTGGGATTCCCCAGGCAAGAACACTGGAGTGGGTTGCCATTTCCTTCTCCAATGCATGAAAGTGAAAAGTGAAAGTGAAGTCACTCAGTCGTGTCCAACTCTTAGCGACCCCATGGACTGCAGCTTACCAGGCTCCTCCGTCCATGGGATTTTCCAGGCAAGTGTACTGGAGTGGGTTGCCATTGCCTCTCACTGCAAGAGCCACTAATGGGTTTTGATCCCTTCTGGTCCATCCCACACACAGTGGAGGAGTGCTTTTTTTTAAAAAAAAAATCAAGTATTTTAAAAAATGAGACAAGAGAATAATAAGACAGCCATGTGCCCACTTCATCAAATACTCACTTTTTCCATTTTTAGCATTTTGTTGTACTTAGTTTTCATCCATGTTTTTAGACTTTTCCTACAGATTTATGGTGTAACCATAACCATAAACAATATAGAGAATCACTTTGCATATTTTGAAATTTTCATAAAAGGCATCAGAGAGCATGCATCCTTCTGCAACTTGCATGATTTAGACACTGTGTTAGGGGCATCTGCATTGATATATGTAGCTCTTGTTCATTTACTTTAACTGCTGCACTGTACTTGGTTATAAGGATACATCACGATTTATCCATTCTCTTGTGATTCCGTTTTTTTTCATTGTTACAAACAGTGCTGGGGTGAGCATTCCTGTTTACAGTCTTTTATGCATATGCATAATGATTACCCTGGGGAATATGCCTGTGAATAGAATTGTTGGCTCTAAGGATTTACCCCTAAGCTCTGCTAGATTTTGCCAAATTGCTCTTGAAAAGAGATTATACCAGTTTACATACTTAAAAGTGTAAACATGCAGTAATATTAAATGTTTAATATCTGACAAGGTTAAGATGTGCATTTAATGTTCAATTTCTTGATTAATTTTGACATCAAGCCATTTTCAGATTGCATAGCGACCTCTTGGGCTTCCACTTCTGTGAAATGCCTATTTGCATTATGTGCCATTTTTAAATTCTATCTTTTTAAGAAATTGATTTGTAGGACTTTTAAAATATATTCTAGATGCTAACTCATTGTTGGTTATTTGCATTGCAAAAAAATGTCTTGTCTCTAATTGTGTTCATAGTATCTTTTGTTGTACAAAAGTTCTAAATTTTAATGAGGCTGAATTTATCATTTTTTGTAAATGAGAGGTTTTGTGTCTTGTTTAAAACACCCTCCTTGAAAAAATGAAATCCTTCCTCTCCTAACTGGAGATCAAAGATACTTCATTATATTTTCTTCTAAGAATTATGAAGTTTTGCTTTTCACATTGAAGTCAACATAGAATTTTTGCATGGTATCTGTGAAGATTGATTATCCCATAAAGATAATAATTTGTCCCAGAATCATTTATTAAATAGTCCTTCTTTTTCCCACTAATGTGGGAAACCTCGCTCATTTATCAAGTTTCCAAACATGAGAGGGTTTATTTTCTGGACTCTAGCCTATTCTAAGCTATGGAGTTACTTTTCTGTCTCTGGGCTAATGCCTCACTGTCTTACTATAACTATAGTAAATCTTCATATCTTCTATGGGAAGTCCCCTCCACCCCTTGCCCCTTGTTATGCCTCTTCACAATTGTTTTAGCTCTTCTTCTTCTGGGTGTTTTTTTTTTTAGGCAGGGGAGGTCTTCCACATTAATATTAGAATAGGCTTGTCAAGTTCAAAAAAAAAATTCAGAGGAAATTTCATTTGTACCGCATTGGATTTATAGATTAAATTCAGAAGAGATGACATCTTTATGATAGTATCTTCCAACCTGTGAATATTATCCATGAACATTAAAAAAATCTCCATTTATTCAGATCTTCTTTTATATCCTTCAACAATAATTTGTCATTTTTCTCCATAAAGGTCTTGCATGTCTTGTTAGATTTATTCCTAGGTATCTCAAAGTTTATTGCGTTGTGAATTACTTTTTTATTGTATTTTCTAATTGGTTATTACATATGTATAGAAATAGTATGAATTTTTCTAAGTTGACCTCTTTCAGCATTTCTGAATTCTTTTATTAATTATATTTATTTTTCAGGATATTTTCATGGTAAAGAATTTCTGGAGGACTTCCCTGGTGGTCCACTGGCTAAGACTCTGTGTCCCAGTGCAGGGGATCCAGGTTCGATCCCTGATGGGGGAACTAGATCTCGCATACCACAACTAAAGATCTCACATGCTGCAACCAAGACCTGGCACAGCCAAAATAAACAAAAAGTTGTTTGATTGTTTTTCTTAATTTCTGGGACTTCTAGAAGAGGCAGCCTAGATGCTGAGACAAGACTTGTGGCCACAGCCATAATTATCTTGCTCAAAATGGTTCTTATTGCACAGCTGGGGTTGCAAGAAGCAAGGGAAACCTTCAGGGGACCGAATAGGCTGAAACCAAAGTGGGAAATTATAAGCACACAGGAAAGATGGGATGGCCTTGAGTGCCAATGTCCACGTATCTTATGCAACAAGATGAACTTTGTAAGACTAAGCTTTCAGCTGGCAACAGGAGGAGGCGAACCCAAACCCCTGGCAATAAGCTCGACCTTTGAAAGATGACTAAAGTGGCTACAGCCCTGGGTTGGTACATGCCTTGGCATCCAGAAAAAGCAAATGCAAATCTTCCTTAGAGAAAATCATCTTCAATTAAGGCCCGAAGATTTCCACAGATTAATATCTCTCAATGTGAACTCACAGCAGAAGATCTCGGGAGACACAAGAAAGAACTCCCATTAGTGAAAGTCAAGAGAAAAACTGACAATTGAGTTAGGTCCTTAAGGATACTGAATATTGGAATCACTAGATAACGTAACTATGTAGCAAGTATATAAAGAAATGAGAGACTGAGCCGTGAAAATAGGCCAGCATTGGAAGACTGTCAAAATTGGGAAGAGTTGCAAGTACTGAGAAGCACATAGCACTTTTAGAAATGAAAAAATATGATTTTAAAATTAAAAAGTTAGAGTAGGGTGAATAGCAGATTAGACCCAATTGAAGACTTAGTTGAAGAGCAAATCAGCAAGCTGGAAGAGAAATCTGAAGATATTACCCAATAATTCAGCACAGACTAGAACATAGAAACTATGGAAAAGATTAAGAGATATGAAAGAGTTGTGTTTATATCTGACAAGAGTTCAAGAGGAGAAAATAGAATAGAGGAGAACAGAAGAGATAATAGCTGAGAATTTTCTAAAACTGACAAAAGGCATCAATCTTACTTTCCTGAGCAGGGTGCATTAAAAAGAAAAAAGCCACTCGTAATGTGGTGGAGGGAACATCCATGCATTCTTGAACACTTCACCTTTCAAAAGGCTGATTCCCCTCCTCTTGAATGTGGGCTGAACTTTTCGACTTCCATGCTTTCTATTTTATCTCTTTGTCTTAACGCAGAGGAAAGGTCATATGTGGATACAGCAAGGAAACAGTTGTCTGAAGCGGAGGAGGAAGGTCTCAGCAGACCCCAAGCATGCTGGTACCTTGATCTTGGACTCTCAACTTGCAGAACTGTCAGAAAATAAGTTTCTACTGTTTCAGACACTCAGTCTATGGTATTTTGTTACAGCAGCCTGAGCAGACTAACACAATAAGAATTGCATTTCTTTTCTTTTAACAATTATCTTTACATTTTAATATGCATTTAAAATTATAAATTATTCTAGCAATGTCAAAAGTTCGGTATTTCCAATTTCCTAAACACAAGCCCATTAGTTTATACCACCACTGAACACCACTCTTCCCTATGACTTTATTGTTTTATAAAGTTTGTTTCACTCTTTTTAAGTCCCCCAAATTTTCTTTTTAAAGTTCACTAACTTGACTAATATGTTTTACTGATGTCTGTGCTCACCATTGTTTATCACATCCCATGTCTTCCTTCTAGGTTCATTTCTTTTCTTGCTGAATTACTTTTTCTTGCGATGAACAGCTGTAGGAGGTAAATTCTCTTTAACTTTGTGTGTTTGGAAATTATTTTGTCTTTGTTCCTGCATGATAATGTAGCCGCATGTAAACTCAGAGCGTTACAGAATTCATGTCCATTGTCTTCTGGCAGACACTGCTATTGATGGGAAGTCAGCTGACAGTCTAACGGACAAGCCTTTAGGTATATTTTATCTTTTCTTTATAATAGCTGCTGTGGTCTGAATGTTGCAAGTCATATGTTGAAATTCTAACCCACAAAGGTGAGGGTATTTGAAAGTTGGGTCTTGGGGAGGTACTTATATCATGAGGTTGGAGCCCTCATGAATGGGATTCCTGTTGTTTAGTTGCTAAGTTGTGTCTGACTCTTTGTGACCTCATGGAATGTAGCCTACCAGGCTCCTCTGTCCATGGGGTTTCCCAGGCAAGAATACTGGAATGGGTTGCCATTTCCTTCTCCAGGGGATCTTCCTGACCCAAAGATGAAACCCATCTCTCCTGCATTGGCAGGAGGACTCTTAGAGACTTAGACACTTCAGAGAGAGCTCTTGCCTCTTCCACCACATGAGTATATGATAAGTTCTGTGATCTAGAAGAGAGCCCTTACCTAACCATTCTGGCACCCTGACCTCAGACTTCCAAATGGGCCCGGAACTGTGAGAAATAAATGTCTGTTCCATCTACGGTAATGCATTCTAGCAGCCTAAGAGGACCAAGACAATAGATTTTCTGGTTGTCTTGCTGTTCTTCATGTTCTAAGTTTCAGTACAGTGTGTCTAGGTGTAGACCCATTTTTATTAACCTTGTTTGGCACCTTGAATGCACTTATGTCCACTTCAATCTAGGAAATTCTCAGCTTTCTCTCTCTAGATATTACTTCTCCCTTCTTGCCTTCTGAGACTTCTATTATCATGCTCTGGAGCCTCTTCTTATCACACATGTGTCTTAATTAGCCCTTATTTAAATCTCTTCATTCTCTGCTGCATTCTAAGCTATTTCTTTTGTACTATCTTCAAATTCACTAACATAGCCTTTGTTTCAATTGTGGAATCTATCCTATCACATTTTTTAATGGCTAATTTTTTTTTTCCTCATTTCCAAGATGTCTACTTCTTGGCTCACTTTTCCCTACTAGAATGTCTTGTTCTTTTTTAAAATTTTTATTAAATAGGTGTTATCCTTTCAACCATCTTCTTGAGTTCCTTCAACATTTATTCTTAAAAAACTGTCAACAACAAAATTCTGTAAAGCAATTATCCTTCAATTAATAAATAAATAAAAAAGACCTATAAATTAATGCCAACTGCAATGAACTGTCTTGATTCATTGCTCTTGTTGTCTTTTTTAGCATTAAAATTCCTCATGTGTTTTATAACTTTCAGTAGAAAGGTTCACTGGGTTTTTCCCCTCTTTCTCTTTGACACTTTTTGTTGTTAAAGTCTCTACCTGGCACACCTGGGAACCTCAGCTCATAACTAAATCTTCCAATAAATCATTGCCCTTACATTTGCGGGGAATGTTAATGGGAATGAATGGACAATAACTACAATCTATAATACGTCAGGTGGTAATAAGTGCTACAGAAAAAGTAAAGCCAGATAGGGGACAAGAATCTGGGGTATGGGGTTTCATTTCAGCAAGACTATTGGCCTCCAGGATGCAGGCCGAAGCCAGGGTATAAGGGCGCTAGAGAACAGAGTCCATTCTGGGGCCTAGCTCGGCTCTCTGACCCACCCCATGGTGCAGCCATCTCCCACTATTGCTAAACCTCTGGCAACACCAATGTTCAGACTTCATCTGAGAGCCATGCACTTCAGAGTGTGCAGGGAGCAGAGAATTGGGTCCTCCACAAGATTCACTCTAAAGTGGAGCAAGGGGACATTCCTGGTGGTCCAGTGGCTAAGACTCTTCGCTCCCAAGGCTGGTGGTCCAGTGGCTAAGACTCCTTGCTCCCAATGCAGGGGCCCTGGGTTCGATCGCTGGTCAGGGAACTCAATCCCACTTGCAGAAACTAAGAGTATGCATGCCACAACTGAAGATTCAGCATGTTGCAGCGAAGATTGCGCAACTACTTAAAATAATAAACATATAATTTTTTTTTTAAGTGGAGCAAGGGGTCAGCAGCAGAGCCTGAGTGAGGTGAGGTGAGTGACAAGGGAGCAGCCCTCCTGGGTTTGGGTCCCCTGCTGAGGGGACCATCTGCATGCAGAGACCAGGAGCTGCTAGCAAGGCTGGGCCAACAGTGCCTCTGAAGATAGAGGAGCTGATGGGCTGCAGGCTGCGCAGCTGGCTTGGGGCAGAGAGAAGGGAGAAGCAAGGAGTCATTCCGGGACCTCAGCAAGGACCAAGAGAGCCTCTGAGAAAGGGGAGTGGGCGGGAGATGTGAGAGGTCCTGCCTGGGGCAGCCTGGCCCCAGGGAGGACACACTGTCTCCAGTAAGCACACATGAGCCTGGCCCTGGGTGCGGGGCGTTGCTCCAGATGAGTAAGGCAGCCATTGCCTCTGAAGAGCTGATACTTACTGGTAATGAGACGGTGACCTGTTCCACCACAAAGAAAAGATACCATAGCAGTCCCAACTGAGGTTAGTTAAGATGTGCCAACTCTGGTTCTAAGGTCTTAGCGTCTCACGGTGACTCTTGTGGTAGATAGGTCCCATTTAATGGTGTAACCGGGAAGAAAAAGAGGATTAAATAGGAACTCCCTGGAGCTGAGGGTCGGACACGACTGAGCGACTTCACTTTCACTTTTTCCACTTTCATGCATTGGAAAAGGAAATGGAAACCCACTCCAGTGTTCTTGCCTGGAGAATCCTAGGGACGGGGGAGCCTGGTGGGCTGCCGTCTGTGGGGTCGCACAGAGTCGGACATGACTGAAGTGACTTAGCAGCAGCAGCAGCCCTGGTGGCGCAGTGGATAAGAATCTGCTTGCCAATGCAGGGGGCTTCCCAGGTGGCACTAGCGGTAAAGAACCTGTCTGCCAAGGCAGGAGGCATAAGAGACAGGGGTTTGATCCCTGGGTTGGGAAGATCCCCTGGAGGAGGAAATGGCAAGGTATTCTTGCCTGGAGAATTCCATGGATAGAGGAACCTGGTAGGCTACAGTCTGTGGGATCACAAAGAGTCGGACATGACTGAAGCAACCTAGCATGTGCCAGTGCAGGGGACAGAGGTTTGATTCCTGGTCTGGGAAGATTACCAGCTGAGCCACGAGGGAAAGATCTTCACAACCCAGGTAACCATGATGCTGTGATCACTCACCTAGAGTCAGACATCCTGGAGTGTGAAGTCAAGTGGGCCTTAGGAAGCATCACTATGAACACAAAGCTAGTGGAGGTGATGGATTCCAGCTGAGTTATTTCAAACCTAAAAGATGATGCTGTGAAAGTGCTGCACTCAATATGCCAGCAAATTTGGCCACAGGACTGGAAAAGGTCAGTTTTCATTCCAATCCCAAAGAAAGGCAATGCCAAAGAATGCTCAAACTACTGCACAATTGCACTCATCTCATACGCTAGTAAAGTAATGCTCAAAATTCTCCAAGCCAGGCTTCAACAGTATGTGAACCGCGAACTGTTATGCCCAGAGTCCGAGTCCCCAAAACTGAGAGAATAAGACATCCACAGCCTGAGCTAGGACTCCCGTCTCATCCAGCACAGTGGAGTCTTGACGAGAGCCCCGAGCCCCGAATTACAGCTGCTTATATACAGGTGGTCTTTTGTCTGAGCAATAGTGTAGTTGGCGTGTGGTGATTGAATCAACCTTGGGTCATCATGGTGATTGATATAACCTTGATTGACTCAACCTTGGGTCATCATGGTGATTGACTTAACCTTGATTGACTCAACCTTGGTGTCGTCGGGGACATTGGTGGGGCTTCCTAGAATTATGACTCATGCATACAAGAACTTGAGGCTTAGGCCTAGTGTGGCCTGTTGAGCCTGTCATGGCTCAGGTCAGGTCCCAACACAAACTTCCAGATGTTCAAGCTGGTTTTAGAAAAGGCAGAGGAACCAGAGATCAAATTGCCAACATCTGTTGGGTCATAGAAAAAGCAAAAGAGTTCCAGAAAAACAGCTACTTCTGCTTTGTTGACTATGCCAAAGCCTTTGACTGTGTGGATGACAACAAACTGTGGAAAATTCTTAAAGAGATGGGGATAACAGATTACCTTACTTGCCTCCTGAGAAATCTGTATGCAGGTCAAGAAGCAACAGTTAGAACTGTTGCATGGAACAACAGACTGGTTCCAAACCAGAAAAGGAGTACATCAAGGCTGTATATTGTCACCCTGCTTATTTAACTTATATGCAGAGTACATCACGCAAAAAGCTGGGTTGGATGAAGCCCAAGCTGGAATCAAGATTGCTGGGAGAAATATCAATAACCTCAGATATGCAGATGACACCACCCTTATGGCAGAAAGCAAAAAAGAATTAAAGAGCCTCTGGATGAAAGTGAAAGAGGAGAGTGAAAAAGTTGGCTTAAAACTCAATATTCAGAAAACTAAGATCATGGCATCTCGTCCCATCACTTCATGACAAATAGATGGGGAAACAATGGAAACAGTGAGAGACTTTATTTTTTGGGATTCCAAAATCACTGCAGATGGTGACTGCAGCTAAGAAATTAAAAGATGCTTGCTCCTTGGAAGAAAATCTATGACCAACCTAGACAGCACATTAAAAAGCAGAGACATTACTTTGCCAATAAAGGTCCATCTATGCACCAAACCAACCAAAGCTATAGTTTTTCCAGTAGTCATGTATGGATGTGAGAGTTGGACTACAAAGAAAGCTGAGCACTGAAGAACTGATCTTTTTGAACTGTGGTGTTGGAGAAGACTCTTGAGAGTCCCTTGGACTGCAAGGAGATCCAACCAGTCCATCCTAAAGGAAATCAGTCCTGAATATTCATTGGAAGGACTGATGCTGAAGCTGAAGCTCCAATACTTTGGCCACTTGATGCAAAGAACTGACTCATTGGAAAAGACCCTGATGCTGGGAAAGATTGAAGGGAGGAGGAAAAGGGGGTGACAGAGGATGAGATGGTTGGATGGCATCACCGACTCGATGAACATGAGTAAGCCCAGGAGTTGGTGATGGACAGAGAAGCCTGGTGGGCTGCAGTCCATGGGGTCGCAAAGAGTCAGACACAACTGAGTGACTGAACTTAACTGAATTGGGACGATTCCACATGCCTTGGGGTAACTAGGTCTTCCTTGGTGGTTCAAATGGTAAAGAATCCACCTGTAATGCAAGAGACCAGGTTCAATCCTTGGGTCAGGAAGATCCCTTGGAGAAGGGAATGGCTGCCCACTGCAGTGTTTTTCCCTGGAGAATTCCATGAACAAAGGAGCCTGGTGGGCTCCGGTCCACGGAGTCCCAAAGAGTCGGACACAACTGAGCAACTAATACAGGGCAACTAAGCTCCTGCGCCACAACTATTGAGCCTGTGTGCTACAGCTACTGAAGCCTGCATGCCTAGAGCCTGTGCTTCACAGCAAAAGAAGCCGCTGCCACGAGAAGCTCGCGCATCGCAATAAAGAGTAGCCCCGGCTCACCTCAACTAGAGAAAGGCCGAGCACAGCAACACAGATTCAGTGCAGTCAAAAATAATTAGTTATTTAAAAAAAAAAAAAAGAGCATTAAGTAACTTGCTCCAAATCACCCAGCTGTTAAGAGGGATTTGAACTTGGGTCTGTAGAACTGCTCAGCCCCCACTGTCATCACAGCAGAAGAAGGGCCCTAACCCAGACAGGTGTCAGGGAGAGCTGGTTAAGGCCACCCCTGGAGAAGTCCCAAGTCCCACAGAAGGATAAGCAGGCAGAAAAGGCCCAAGTCTGAGGAAGGGTGTGTGTCCCACAGGGGAAGAGTCCCTGGGAGGGCTTGAAGAACAATGTCCTACCCTAGCCTCAGCGTACCTTGCCTCTGGCCCTGGGGTGCTGTCCTTAACCTGAAACACTCCCAGGAAATGGGCCAGCCAGGGCCAGGAAACTCCCCGGGGTATGGGTAAAACCCAGCTGAGCCTTTAAGAAGAAACAGCTCACACAGGGCAAGTGGACAACTGCTCCCGCGCCCCAGCCCAGCCCAGCCCAGCCGTCCCATCCCACCTCACCTCTTCAATCATTTCTTCCCTAAATGGACCGCAAAGACCGTCTGGGCTTGCACTGCCCTTTTCCAGCAGGCCTCTTTTAATATGTAAAAAGAATTATCCTCGTCTAGGGATAAAATTAAGTAGGATAGAGCAAGTTAAAGCTGAAAATTCTCGGTGTGATTGGGTTTATAGCTCACTCACTCAATCAACAAAAACTTATTAAGGACCTGCTGTGCCTCCGAGGTAAAGCCCATCCTCCCGAGGTGCGTGGTTTGCAGGGGCCCCACCAGGCAGGAACCGGGTCACCTCCCTCTGCGGTCCTCCTGTCTCCTCTCAGGCTCACCGCGCCGCAGACACTGAACTCGCGCGCCCCCTCGTGGAGCCTCGGGGGCACTGCGCGGTGCCGCCCCGGTCCCCTTGACGGGACGAGCGGGGCTCACCCAGGGCAGAAGTGAGACTGCCTCCAAGCCAGGAGAAGGCTGGGGGCGATGGCCTGGCCAAATTCCCTTGGGTCCCCAAAGTTCCTTCCCATGCTCCAAACGCCTCGTTCCCTCAGCCCACCCGGGAAGCGGGTGGCAAACCCCATAGCTGCTGTGAAGGGACCCTTTTCAAATGCAGCCTCCCTCTCACTCTCCTGGGCTCCAGTCGGTGCAGGCCAGAGGTGGAACCAGGGGGCCTACGATACAGGGCCCACACAGACCCCCGACCCCAGCTCCCCATTCCAGAGTAAACATCTCAAGTCCACTCTGACTTGAGGTTCCAGAAGCAGCTTGTGTCAGCTCTGAAGACAGGGTCTTCTAAACACAACCCTAAAATGAGGCTCCTGCTTCTAAGGTTTCATGCCCTCATCCGTATTTGCTCTCATCTGGCCTTTTAAGACTCACTTTAAGAACAATCAGGGATGTTGGTAAAGCTCTAGTTAGCAGGATGGTTGTTTACATAGTAAGGTTCCCCAGGGTAGACATTCCCCACCCCATCCCATCCCCAGTATGCATCTGAGTTCACATTTACATGAGGGCTGAGGCATCTTCTAAAGCAAATCAACTTGACCTTGTCTGAGCTGGGGTGCTGGGTGGGGCTGAGACCCACAGTCACAGTATGTGGGCTTGGCAGAGGGGGCTGCTAGATGAGACCACAGTGTAGGCAGGGACTGTGGGGGGCTTGTACACAGGTCTCTCTAAGGGAGAAGGGAGTTTGGCCCAGCCAGCCAGATCAGCCATGGGCATCAGCACCAGGAGGGCCGTGTGGTATGAGTGTGCCCTGGAGAGAATGTGGGCTTTGGGATGAATGGTTCACTGACTTGGATCCCTCAGAACTTAAGCCTAATCCAATGTACCCACCAAAGAGCCCTCTCCTCCCACCCAGAGAGCCTCTCCGAGGGTCCCTGGCACTACTTCCTGCAGCTCAGCCCAGGGGCATCTCTGTCCAGCCATCAGACCAGCGACCACAGAACCCTGGCGCCACCCACAGGGACAGCAGAGACAAGGGCAGTTGTCTGGCTGAGATGGAATTGGCAAAGGCAGCAGCTGGGAAGGACCATGGTAGGCTTCAGAGCAAGGACAATGATGCCGAAGACTGATTCGTAATCAGGCCAGAATGCTCTTTGGCGAGTCCAGAAATGCCTGGGAAAGGAATCTTTGCAAATAATAAAAATTCCTGTCTGAACAGGTGGAAACATTCAATCTTCTACTGATGCGATTATGAATAAATGATTATGTGCACATCTGGGTCCTTGTCAGGCCATAGTTTTGAGAAGTAGAACAAAGTTTTCTTTTTTAAGACTCCCTTCCTAGTTAGATCTGATCCGGGGTGTAGTGGGACGCTGAAAACCAGCCATCTTCAACAAAATGTTGAGAAAGTCCAATAAACAGCATCTCTCTTCTCTGACTAGGTTCTGGAGAAATTGAAAAATAAGACAGCAGTGGGGCTTCTTTGGTGGCCCAGTGGTTGAGAACTCACCTTGCAATGCAAGGAACACTGGTTTGACCCCTGGTTTGAGAAGATCCTACATACTATGGAGCAAGTAAGCCCGTGTGCCACATCTGCTGAGCCAACGGCCTACAGCCTACAGGCCGCAGATACAGAGCCCACGTGCTGCAGCTACTGAAGCCCAAGTGCCCGGACCCTGCGCTCTGCAGCGAGAGAGGCCGCCTTAAAGAGAAGCCCGCACAGCAGCGGAGAGCAGCCCCTGCTTGCTGCAACTAGAGGCAGCCCGAGGATGGCAACAAAAGGCCACCATAGCCAAAACAATAATAAACAAATAAATCTTAAAAAAAAAAAAAAGACAACAGTAAGGAGATGGAGAAATAAAATGTCACCTTTCCTGATGATCAAGTTCCCGGACTCAGTTCAGTCTGAGAAGAAAAAGAATCGCTCCCTGAAACCCAAAGGAAGGCAGACTCGCTTACTCATTCCTGGCTGAGAAGAGCTCAGGTCCAGGAGAAGCGGTGCTGAAGAGCCAATAGTTACACCAGGGGAGCCTTCCGCACACATCCAGGAATGCAGATGAGCGTCCCTCCTAGTAAAAGGGATAGACTTCCCACTGTTTTTATATGTTGGTTGATCCTTTTTTGGAATGCAGAATGTATTTTCTCCATGTGAACTGTTTTACATATGACCTTGAAAAGTCTGTTGAACCTGTAAAGGAACAGATTTTTAGTACCAACTTAAGCTCTGGTCGAGGAGGAGAAACACACAGAGGGAAGCGGGAGAGACGGCCATTCCAGTGTCCTTACCCCAAATGCTACACACCCAGGGCCTTCTGTTTTCTAGCATTTCTCTTCCACTCCATCAATCAGACTCATTCCTCAAGGCACGAGACTTGGAGGTTAAACAGTTTCACAGTAAACTGTAATAACTGACAAAACCTTCCCTTTTTATAGTTAAAAAAAAGTTTTAAGCAGACCAAATCTTATTAACACAAATGAATTTCTAATACAATTGGTAGAATTTCAGAAAAAGTGAAGTGAAAATTCAAGAAGTAAAAAAGCAAAGCTCTTCAACGGCATATGGGAAAGGAAAGCAGATGCTGCTCATAAGACCGGGTGTGAAATGGATGAGAACAGGGAAACCCCAAGCTGAATAATTAAAAACATAATAAATGGAAAGACTTCTATATTCATGGATCAGAAGACTTAATATCAAATATTATTAAGATAACAATACTCCTCAAGTAGTCTTCAGATTTAATAAAATCAATATCGAAATCTCAATGGCCTTTTTTCCCCCCAGAAATGTAAAACCTGATTCTAAAATTCAGTTTGCAAGAGACCCTCAAAGCCAAGACATCTGGAAAAAGAACAAAAAAGTTGGAAGATTCAGAATGCTGGTTTCAAAACTTACAACAAAGCTACAATAATTAAAACAGGTGGCATAAGAATAGACACATAGACCAATGGAATAGAATTAGAGTCTAGAAATAAACCCACACATCTATGTTCAATTGATTTTTGACAAGGGTACTAAGGCCATTCCATAGGGACTTCATGCAGGAGTTGCAAGAGCCTCGGGTTCAATCCCAGGGCCAGGAAGATAACCTAAAGCAGCAAAAGAAAACCCACTCCAGCATTTTCGCCTGGAAAACTCCATGGACAGAGGAACCTGGTGGGCTACAAAGAGTCAGACACGACCGAGTGACTAAACACAATACGGTCTCCTCAGCAAATGGTATTGGGAGAACTGAAAATTCACAAGCCAAAAAAAAAAAAAAAGAAATTTACCCTTACTTCCAATAGTACATAAAAATGAACTGAAAATGGAGGAAAAAACTAAAAGTAAGAGCTAAAAGTGTAAAACTCTTAGAAGAAAACATAAAGGTAAATCTTCGCGACTGGGTTTAGCAAAGCCTGATTTCTTCAGTCTGATTTCTTAGATATGACACAAAAAATACAAGCCATTAACAGCAAAGATTAACAAATTGGACTTCACCAAAATTTTTGTGCGTGAAAGGACACGCTCAAGAAAGCAAAAAGACACATAGCTCTTTAATCTGAACCATCAATCTGAAAAAGATCTTCTATACAAAATATATTAAAAACTCTTACAACTCAAAATAAAAAGAAAACTCAATTTTAAAATGGGCAAAAAGTTGAATAGACATTTCTGAAAAGAACATATGCAATTGGCCAACAAGCATAAAGAAAGAAGTTCAATATCATGAGTCAATGGGGAAATACAGTCAAAACCACGGGGCACCACTTCACATCCACTAGGGTGTCTATATGTATATTATATATATATATATAAAGAAAGAAAGAGAAAGGAAAATGACAAGTGTCAGTTAGGGTACAGAGAACCTTTATACATTGCTGGTGGGAATGTAATACGGTTGTAGTGTGGAAAACAATGCTGTAGTTCCTTAAATAGTTAAGGATAGAATTACTCTATGACTCAGTCATTTTACTCCAGGTATATACTCAAGAAAACTAAAAACATATGTCCACACAAAAACTTGTATGTGAATGTCCATAGCAGCACTATTTATAATATTCAAAAGCAGAAACAACCAAAAGGTCCTTCAACTGATGAATGGGCAAACAAAATGTAGTCTGTCCATACGATGGAAATTTCTCATCCATTAAAAAGAATGAAGTATTGGAACTTCCCTGGTGGTCCAGAGGTTAAAAACTCCGTGCTTGCAGTGCAGATGTTGCAGGTTCGATCCCTGGTCAGAGAACTAAGATCCCACATGCCGCATGGTGCAGCCAAAAATAATAGTGATGATAATTTTTCAAAAAGGAATGAAGCACCGATACCTATTACCACCTGCGTGCGTGCGTGTGTGTATGCTCTGTTGTGTCTGACTCTTTGCAACCCCATGGACTGTAGCCCACGGGGCTCCTCTGTCCATGGGATTTCCCAGGCAAGAATACTGGAGTGGGTTGCCATTTCCTTCTACAAGGGCTCTTCCCAACCCAGGGATCGAACCCACATCTCTTGTGTCTCCTGCAATGGCAGGTGGATTATTTACCCCTGAGCCACCTGGGAAGGCCTACTCTAATATGCATGAGCCATGAAAATGTGCTAAAGTGAAAGAAGCCAGACACAAAAAGGTCACATATTATATGATCCACTTGTATGAAATAATTATAAAAGGAAATCTATAGAGCCAGACAGCATACTAGTGACTACCAGGAGCTGAGTGGAAGGGGAAACAGGGAGTGAATGCTTAAATGGTTTGGGGGTTTTCCTTTGGGGTAATAAAAATATCCAGTAGCTAGATGGTGGTGATGCTGCACAGTATTGTGAATGTACTACCCCTGAATCGTACACTAGCATTAGAAAGCTGTAAGGCCCACATGTGGAAAGAAGAGATTACCGCCAAGAATCAGTAAGCAAGAGCAGAGGACGCAGAACACACTGGAAGGAAGGGGAGTCTCCATAGCAACCCAAACAGCAAAGACTCTGTAATGAACTGTAAGCAACTCATAACCCAAGGAGCTGGCTACAAGGAGATAGCTCCAGAATATCACCCCAGAATAGAATATAAGAGCACACAGAGAAGTATCGTCAAAAATGAGTGACTTGAGAACAATTCAGTCTGAACCTCTTAGTGAAAGTTGTCTAAGGTCTTCACCAATATTCTAGTCATCAGACTTGAAAATTGACACCAGGCTTCCAGTTCAAGACATCAACGTCTGTCCCACCTACATCCCATTAATATGATGAAATGCTGATGAAAGAAATCAAAGAAGACCTAAATACTTGAGGGGGTGGGGAGATATTGTGTTCAAAGATGGGAAAACTCAACATAATGAAGATGTCAATTCTCCCCAGACAGCTCTATAGGTTTAATGCAATTTCTATCATTTGATCAAAATCTCAGTAAGATTTTTGCTTGCAGACATAGACAAGCTTATTCTAAAGTTTATCTGGAAGTACACGAGCCCTAGAATAGCTAACACAATCTTGAAAAAGAATAGTAAATTGGAAGAAATCACCCTACCTGATAGTAAGGTTCTAAATCAATACCATGTGTTGTTGCCAAAGGGATAGACACATAGATCAACGGAACAAAATAGAGAATACAAAAATAGACCCAAGACAAATATACTGGGCTGATTTTTTACAAATATACAAAAGCAATTCAGTGAAGGAAAGGAAATTGTGCCTTTTCAACAATTGGTGCTGGTGCACAGAACAAAAAATGAAGTTTGAGCTGTCTCACACATGATACAAAAAAAGAAAAAAAAAAAAACAACAACTGAAAATCAGACTTTCCTGGTGGTACTGCTGCTGCTAAGTCGCTTCAGTTGTGTCCAGCTCTGTGCGACCCCATAGAAGGCAGCCCACCAGGCTCCGCCGTCCCTGGGATTCTCCAGGCAAGAACACTGGAGTGGGTTGCCATTTCCTTCTCCAATGCATGAAAGTGAAAAGTGAAAGTGAAGTCGCTCAGCCGGGTCCGACCCTTAGCGACCCCATGGACTGCAGCCAACCAGGCTCCTCTGTCCATGGGATTTTCCAGGCAAGAGTACTGGAGTGGGGTACCATTGCCTTCTCCGTTCCTGGCGGTACAGAGGATACCAATCTGCCTGCCAATGCAGGGAACCCAGGTTCCATCCCTGGTCTAGGACGATTCCACATGCCGCGGAGCAACTAAGCCCATGTACCACAACTACTGAGCCTGTGAGCTCCAGGGCCCATGAGCCACAAGGACTGAGCCCGAGTGTCGGAACTACTGAAACCCGTGTGCTGCATCTGCTGAAGCTGCAGTTACCGAAACCGGGACACCCAGAGCCTGTGCCCGAGAGAAGCTCATGCACCACAGTGAAGAGTAGCCCCCACTCCCCGCAACTAGAGGAAGCCCACAAGCATCAGTGAAGACCCAAAATATAAATATAAACAAATATATATATAATATAAATATAAAAAACACAAAAATATAAGTAAAAAATTTTTTTTAATTAACTCAAAACAGATCACAGACAGAATTGCAAAATGTAAAACTAAAAGTTTTAGGGAAAAAGTAGGAGAAAGCCTTCAGGATTTAGGGCTTAGCAAAAATTTCTTAAGCTTAACCCTAGGAGGAAACTAAAGAGGCTCCATAACTTAGAACAATTAGCAAGTTGGACTTCACTGGAATTAAAAACGGTTGCTGTAAGAAAAACCTTATTAAAAAGATGAACAGACAAGCTATAGATTGGGGGGAAATATTTGCAAATCATATTCCTGACCCACAAAGAGGGGCTTCCTAATCCCTGGCATTCCTTTTCCATTTCCTTGTTCAATTCACTCTCCACTCTCCAGCTAAACAGCTCAAAAAAATAATTTTGTGATGGCTTTTATTTGTCTTTCTCTTTGAGCTTTTTAAGTTTTGTTGAAGTATAGTTTATTTACAATGTTGTGTTAATTTCTGCTGTACCGCAAAGTGACTCAGTTATACATATATACATTCTTTTCATATTCTTTTCTAGCTTGGTTTATCACAGGATATTGAAAGTAGTTCCCTGGGCTATACAGTAGGACTCTGTTTTTCATCCAGCCTGTGTATAACAGTTTGCATCTGCCAACCCCAGACTCCCCGCCCTTCCCTCCCCCACCCCTCTCTCTCTTGGCAGCCGCAAGTCTCTCTCTTAACTAGTGGGCGCCCCTGCTTCTTGTTTCACTGAGGAAGCAGAATCAATTGGAAGAGGATTTCCACATTCCCCAGCAGTGGGCAGGGCCTCTGCTCCTATCAGAATATTCCAACCCCTTTGCCAATTCCCAGACTTTCTTTTGCAATTGTCCCTTCTCTCCTCCATTGGTACGTTGGATCCTTCCTATTAGCATACAAATATGCCATAATAAAGGAATCATTTTAGGATAGAGAATTTGTGGTACATATATAGACTACTCAGGCATAAAAAGGAATGCATTTGAATCAGTTCTAATGAGATGGATGAACCTAGGCCCTATTAAACATAGTGAAGAAAATCAAAGAGAAAAATATTGTATACTAATGTATATATATGGAATTTAGAAAGATGATACTGAGGAACCTATTTGCAGGGCAGCAGTGGAGACACAGACATAGAGAAGAGTGGGGGAAGGAGGAAAGAAAGTGAAGTTGCTCAGTTGTGTTTGGCTCTTTGCGGACCCCATGGACTGTAGCCTACCAGACTCCCCCGTCCATGGGATTTTCCAGGCCAGAGTACTGGAGTGGGTTGCCATTTCCTTCTCTGGGGGATCTTTCCGACCCAGGAATTGAACCCTCGTCTCCCGCATTGACGCTTTACCTTCTGAGCCACCAGGGGGAAGGAGGGGGTGGGGTGAATAGAGGGAGCAGCATTGAAACATGTGCATTGCCATGTTTAAAACAGATCCCAGTGGGAATTTGCTGTGTGATGCAGGGAGTGCAAACCTGGTTCTCTGCGACAGCCTAGAGGGGTGGGAGGCGGTCAGGGGGAGGTGGG
>SJYQ01006599.1:193080-238773 GCA_006410935.1 Redunca redunca
TCATGTTTACACCCAGACATGATCTCATTTCTCTGATGTCTTCTGCAGCAAAATTCCTCAAAAGATACATCTGTGGAGCTCTCTTTGCTTACTTTTTCTGCATTTGTTTTTATGATGAAAAACGTTTATTATGAAAAATCACATATTCACCAGAGTGACAGAATGATACAATAAACTTCCATACACCTGTTAGAGATTGAAACTGTATTCCGTCTAAATTCATACGTTGAGGTCTTAACTCTCAGGACATCAGAATGTGACATATTTGGAGCTAGGGGCTTTAAAGAGGTAATTAAGGTGAAATGAAGTCATCTAGGTGGCTCCAGTTCAATATGACTCGTGTCCTTATACAAAGAGGAGATTAGGACACAGACTATACAGACTAAGGGGCGACCTGTGAGGAGGCAGCCACCTGCAAGCCAAGAACAGCCTCAGAAGAAGGCACATCTGCCAACACCTTAACCTTGGACTTCTAGCCTTTGCAACTGTAAAAAGATAAATTCCTGCTGTTTAACCCTGTGGTATTTTGTTATGGAAGCCTGAGCTATCTAATACAACATCCACATTCAGATTCAATAATTATCAAAGGTTTTTCTCCTCTTGATTGGTCTACCCCCCTTTTCTGAAGTATTTTAAAGCCAACTCCAGACCTCAAGTTCTTTTATTTCCATGTGTGTCTGGGGGGAAAGGTATATTTTCTTATACAATCACAGTGGCCTTTTCACATTTAGAGTACTAGCAAGAATTACTTGGTAATACCTGACATTCGGTCCTCATTCAGATTTCCCTGATTGTCTATTTTTTAACTTTTTACTTTTGGAGTGTAGCTGATTAACAATGTCGGGTTAGTTTCAGGTGTTCAGCATCCTTGATTGTCTTTAAAATGTCTTTTCAGAACTGTTTTGTTAGAGCCAGGATCCACAGCGGTTTCCTCTGTCTCTTAACCCTCTTTTGTCTAATTATCCCCTCCCTCTGAATTCTGCCTTTTTATTTTCCATCTCATTGACTTTGAAAACACCCAGTCAGCTGTCTTATACAATAGCCCGCTTCTTGCATTTGTCTGTTGGCTTTCTCTTCTGTGTATTCCTTTTCGTGTTTTTGCTTGTTGTTCCCTTTCTCTCTCTCTTTTTTTTCTCAAATATTTCAAACTTAAAGAAAAGGTGCAAGAACAATATAAAAAAACTCTTTTTCTTGAACTGTTTGAATGAAAGTTGCTGGTATCTTGCCCCATCACTCAGGAATCCTTTCCTACAAACAAGGGCATTGTCCTACAACACACCAACAAAATGAGGATGCTATTAATATCATGGATACATCACTGCCACTGAATTTGTAGACTCCAAGCTCCACTGATCCTTTCAATAATGTCTTTTCTATCAGAAGGATTCAATCCAAGATCATGCATTTCACTTAGTTGTCATGTAACCTTCAGTCTACAATAGTTCTCCGGTCTTTCTTTACCTACAGGACCTTGACAGTTTTGAAGATCACAGTCCTATTATTTGGTAGACGTCCCTCCGCTTGGATTTGTCTGATGTTTTCTCATGATTAGATTCAGGTCATGCGTCTTTGGCAGAAGTATTAACCGAACTGATGCTGCATTCTTCTCACTGAGTCCTGGCAGGTGGTACATGGTTTCAATTTGTCTCATTATTGATGATGTTAACCTTGTTAGTTGAGGTAGTGATGGCCAGATTTCTCCACTGAAAGCTACTCTCCCTCTTGGTAATCAACAAGCATTCTGAACTCTGTAATATTGTGTTATTCTTTAAAATTTCACTCATTAGTTTTAGCATCCATTAGTATTTCTTGGTTGAGTTTGTTATTACTATGGAGGCTGCCAAATTTTTTTGTTCCATTCTTCCTTCTGTATTTATCAGCTGGAATTCTATTCTAAAGAAAAGCTTTGTCATCTCTGTTCTTCCCTGCCCCCTGCCCTGTCTCTCCACCCTGTCTGTCTCCCTGTCTCTGTGTTTCTCCCTCTCTTTCTATCATCATAAGCTCATGGAGTCTGACTTTTTTCACTGAGTAATAATAACAAATGGTTGTTGTTATTAATATTTAATATTCATATAGCCCCTGACTTGACCTGTGAGCACTCATTCAGCCTGGCCTCTGTGTCCCTTTGTCATGTTTTGAGCACATCCTTACCTTCTGGTTCAAGATCTTTCAGGCTCATCTTGTGCTTTTCTTGCCTTAGCCTTGGAATCAGCCATTTCTCCAAGGAACTATGGCTCCTTTTAGGGGACAGTGGTATTTAGAACCCAAGAGCTGGGCCCTCTGTGTGCTCTTTGATTTTGGATTGTGTTATTCCAAGACCCTCTCTGTGGACAGAATTAGAAAATCTCTCTCTCTTTCTACAATATGTCAGTATCAATAGGAGGTTGGTTACATATGATAACTGATCACATAAGCAAATATATTGAGAATGATGGAATTCAGAGTTCTCACAGATGGAGAAAAGTTAAATACAAAAATGAAAATTAGAAAGAATCCTGTGATGTTGACTGTACTTAGACATAAATTAATGGTTCCTAACATAGATGTCTGCAGATGGTGATTGCAGCCATGAAATTAAAAGATGCTTACTCCTTGGAAGGAAAGTTATGACCAGCCTAGACAGCATATTAAAAAACAGTGACATTAATTTGTCAACAAAGATCTGTCTAGTCAAGGCTATGGTTTTTTCAGTAGTCACATATGGATGTGAGAGTTGGACTATAAAGAAAGCTGAGTGCAGAAGAACTGATGCTTTTGAATAGTGGTGTTGGAGAAGACTCTTGCGAGTCCTTTGGGCTGCAAGGAGATCCAACCAGTCCATCCTAAAGGAGATCCTTGAATATTCATTGGAAGGACTGATGTTGAAGCTGAAACTCCAATACTTTGGCCACCTGATGCAAAGAACTGACTCTTTGGGAAAGGCCCTGATGCTGGGAAAGATTGAAGGCAGGAGGAGAAGGGGACGACAGAGGATGAGATGGCTGGATGGCATCACCAACTCAATGGACATGAGTTTGGGTAAGCTCCAGGAGTTAGTGATGGACAGGGAGGCCTGGGATGCTGCAGTCCATGGGGTCGCAAAAAGTCGGACACAACTGAGCGACTGAACTGAACTGATGACCAAGTAGGATTGTTCCAGAAGAATTTGCAAGAAAAGAGTTGAATAAAAGAAAACTATATCATGTTCGTGGTGAGAAGGCTCCTCCTGGGACTTGGAGACTTTTTATTAGGTTTATGCTAGATGCTTTAGAGTTCACGTTGCTATTAAGATGCCATCCCAGGGCTTCCCTGGTGGTCCAGTGGTAAAGAATCTGCCTGCCAATGCAGGGGACTCAGGTTCGATCCCTAGTCTGGGAAGATCCCACAAGCTGCTGAGCAGCTAAGCCCGTATGCCACAACTTCTGAACCCATGTCCTGGAGCCCACACTTTGCAACAAGAGCAGCCACCACAATGAGAAGCCCGTGCGCTGCAACTAGAGAACAGCGCCTGCTCTCCACAGTCTGTGCAGCAAGGGGGACCCAGCGCAGCCAAAAATAAAGAAAGAAATAAAATGTTGTTTTTTTAAAAAAAGATACCATCCCTGGGAGTACAGCACATCCTGTGTCCAAGAGCATAAAAACCACATACTAACAAAAATGGAGAGGAAAAAAGCTCAGTTTCATGTTGACATCACGGGCTCTTTGCACCAGCTTTGGTCTGCATTCCTGTAAATTTACTTATTAGGCAAAACTAAAATTTCTATTATATTAAGTGTCCGTTGTCTCTGTTATTCAAAGTTGATAGAAATCCCAGTTCAACTTCCATCCAGATTTTTTGTGACACTTAAGAAACAAATCCTGAAATTCTACTGAAAGGACAACATACTTGAATTCTGGGCAGCAAAAAAAAAAAAAGTAAGGAAGAGGAAACAGCAGTGCCCATAGAGAAAAGCAAAACTTTTCCCCAAGTTTCCCCCCAGATTCTGCTTGCTTCTGTGAGACAAGAGCTGGGTCCCATGGAAGCTCTAATATGCAGAGGAGACAGGGAAATGTAGTTATATGTGGGTACATTGTTGCCATAAAAATATGCTCCAAATGAGTTAAAGACCTAAATGCAAAAAGAAAAGTTTTACAATTATTAGAATAAATTTTAGATCATCTTTTTTACTTTACAGCAGGGAAAGCTTATTTAAAGATGACAAAAAGTCTACACATCAAATCATACAGGAAATTTCTACATAAAGGAAACTTTACAAATAAAATTTAAAATTTGTACAGATACAAGATACTATAAATACATTTAAAAGTCAATCAACATATTGATGGCAAACATTTTAAATATATAGAAAAGGAATTAAAATCTATCATTCATAGAATATCTATAAATCAATAGAATAAAAGGGAAAACCACCCAATAGAAAACAAATGAACAATGGATTTAAGTACACAATTCACAGAAGAGAAAATATAAATGCTGATCAACAAATGATGTTCCTCCCTGGAGTAATCAAGGAAATGTGAATCAAAACTCCACAGTATTTTCAATCACCAGCTTGGAAAAAAATGTCTTTATAATATCAAGTGCTAGTGAGGGTGTGTGGAAGTGGGCATGCCCATATAACTGCTGGGGGAGGGGTATTGATTGGTACAGCCACTTTAGAGAATAAATGTGATAGTATCTATTTAAAATGGAAAATGGGGACTTCTCTGGTGGTTTGAAGTGAAGTGAAGTGAAAGTAGCTCAGTCGTGTCTGACTTTTTGTGATTCCATGGACTATACAGTCCATAGACTTCTCCAGGCCAGAAGATTGGAGTGGGTAGCCTTTGCCTTATCCAGAGGATCTTCCCAACCCTGGGATCGAACCCAGGTCTCCCAAATTGCAGGTGGATATTCCCAACTCAGGGATTAAACCCAGGTCACCCGCATTGCAGGCAGATTCTTTACTGGCTGAGCCACAAGGGAAGCCCTAGAATACTGGACTGGGTAGTCTATCCCTTCTCCAGCAGATCTTCCTGATCCAGGAATCGAGCTGGGGGTCTCCAGCATTGCAGGTGGATTCTTTACTAACTGAGACATGTTTAGTGGCTAAGAATCCACATTCCCAATACAGGGGAGGGATCTGGGCTCCATCCCTGGTCAGAGGACTAGATTCCAAGTTCCGCAACAAAGATCAAGGCAGCTAAGACCCGGTGGGGCCAAATGAATAAATAAATACAATGGAAAATGTTCACATCCCATAACCAGTGATTTTGCTTCTGTGTCGGCACTAGAGAGACGGACACGTAAGGAAACGCTCCCACATGTGCACACAGGCATGCACAGGAATGATCTTTCAGGTAGATTTGAAATATCAAGTCGTATACAGCAATAAAATGTGGTATTTTCTTGGGATAGAAGACTACGTTGCAGCTGAAAGGAATGAACTATGTTTAAATGTGAAACTATGTTTAAATATGAAAAATACTACTAACTGAAAAAGCCGGTTGCAGATGCAAGGGTTTCAGAATGTCACCCCACCAAATACGCCACTTTGGCATATTGATTGTTTTGAATTCAAGGAACTTGAGAAACAGCTGGTGTAAGAAGGACGCTCTGACCCTCCTTTATCTCTCTGAAAAGCAGGAGATAAATCTCCCATATGAAAGGTACCTTCCCTGTACCAGGAGGGCAGAAGGCACCCTTATCACCAGAGATATGGAATCTAAGGCTGAGAACACTGTAAAAACAAACCTTGTTACTACTTCAGCAATTTATGACCCCAAGCCCAAGCTCCTTTGTCTTGTCAATTCTTCACAAGTTTATTGTCTCTTTGTCTAAAAGGTATAAAAGCTGCCTTCTCTGGTCATTTCTTTGAGTATCATATCTTTGTGGGGCTCCTATATGTATATAGGGATTCCCAGGTGGTGCTAGTGGGAAAGAATTCACCTGCCAATGTAGGAGACACAAGAGACGCAGGTTCAGTCCCTGGGTGGGGAGGATCCCCGGAGGAGGGCATGGCAACCCACTTCAGAATTTTTGTTTGGAGAAGCCCGTGGACAGTGGAGCCTGGCAGGCTGCAGTCCACGGGGTTGCCAAGAGTCAGACACAACTGAAGCAACATATGTGTGTGTGTGTGTATACATATATATGATTTGTTTTGTTTTTGTTTTTTGGCCATGCTGTGTGGTATGCAGTTCCCCAATTAAGATTGAACCTGTGCCTCCTGCAGTAGAGGCGGCAAGTCTTAACCACTGGACCACCAGGAAAGTCCCCTATTTATATATTTTTAAAAACACTCTTGCTTTTTTTTTTTGTGGTCTCTCTAATGGAGTGGAAAAAAAAAAATTCTTCTTAATCTTAAGGACCCACACCCAAATCGTGATAGTGGCTCACTCTGGACATGGGGAGGAGCAGAAGAGCTAGGTCAGTAGAGACTTTCAATTTATTTTAATAATTTTTAAGGTCACTAGATTCGTGTATTGACTTGTAATTGCAATGAATTCAAATTCTAAATAATAAAAAATATACATGTATATCAGAATGGTTTGCGTATTGCCCATAGCATTTTGTGAATGATTGTATTCATTCAGTTTAGTTCAGTTGCTCAGTCATGTCCAACTCTTTGCGACCCCATGGAATGCAGCACCCCAGGCCTCCCTGTCCATTACCAACTCTTGGAGTCCACTCAAACTCATGTCCATTGAGTCAGTGATGACATCCAACCATCTCATCCTCTGTCATCCCCTTTTCCTCCTCCCTTCAATCTTTCCCAGCATCAGGGTCTTTTCAAATGAGTCAGTTCTTCGCATCAGGGGGCCAAAGTATTGGAGTTTCAGCTTCAACATCAGTCCTTCCAATGTATATTCAGGACAGATTTCCCTTAGGATGGACTAATTAGATCTCCTTGCATTCCAAGGGACTCTCAAGAGTCTTCTCCAACACCACAGTTCAAAAGCATCAATTCTTCTGCACTCACCTTTCTTTTTAGTCCAACTCTCACATCCATACATGACTAGGGGAAAAACCATAGCCTTGACTAGATGGACCTTTGTTGGCAAAGTAATGTTCCTGCTTTTTGATATGCTGTCTAGGTTGGTCATAACTTTCCTTCCAAGGAGTAAGTGTCTTTTAATTTCATGGCTGCAGTCACCATCTGCAGTGATTCTGGAACCCCACAAAAATAAAGTTTGCCACAGTTTCCCCATCTATTTGTCATGAAGTGATGGGACTGGATGCCATGATCTTAGTTTTCTGAATGTTGAGCTTTAAGCCAACTTTTTCACTCTCCTCTTTCACTTTCATCAAGAGGCTCTTTAGGTTTTCTTCACTTTTGGCCATAAGGGTGGTGTCATCTGCATATATGAGCTTATTGATATTTCTCCTGGCAATCTTGATTCCAGCTTGGGCTTCTTCCAGCCCAGCGTTTCTCATGATGTACTCTGCATATAAGTTAAATAAGCAGGGTGACAACATACAGCCTTGACATACTCCTTTTCCTATTTGGAACCAGTGTGTTGTTCCATGTCCAATTCTAACTGTTGCTTCCTGACCTGCATACAGATTTCTCAAGAAGCAGGTCAGATGGTCTGGTATTCCTGTGTCTTTCAGAATTTTCCACAGTTTATTGTGATCCACACAGTCAAACCTTTGACGTAGTCAGTAAAGCAGTTCAGTTCAGTTCAGTTCAGTAGCTCAGTTGTGTGTGTCTCTTTGCGACCCCTTGAACCACAGCATGCCAGGCCTCCCTGTCCATCACCAATTCCCGGAGTCTAACCCAAACTCATGTCCATTGAGTCGGTGATGCCATCCAACCATCTCATCCTCTGTTGTCCCCTTCTCCTCCTGCCCTCATTCTTTCCCCAGCTAAGCAGAAATAGATGTTTTTCTGGAACTCTCTTGCTTTTTCGATGATCCAGTGGATGTTGGCAATTTGATCTCTGGATCCTCTGCCTTTTCTAAAACCAGCTTGAATGCCTGGATTGGAGAATTGTGAGCACTATTTTATTAGAGTGTGAGATGAGTGCAATTGTGTGGTAGTTTGAGCATTCTTTGGCATTGCCTTTCTTTGGGAATGATTGTGTTCAGCTGATAGCAAACCCGTATGGGTCTCAGGCCAAATACATATGGCTCTCAGGCCAGTGGTTTTCAGTGAATCTTTGTGCTGTCTTCACAAAAGGCTCCTCCCAGCTTTCCCTCCCCGCAAGGACTGGGCCTATGGGATCCCAGAGTAGACAGAGGTGGGAAACAGGATCCTTGGGCATCCTGATGTGACGAGGCCTGTTTTAAGAGGCTACATAGCCTCTGGCTGCCCACAGGATCTTATACTTTCCTAAGCTGTCCTGATTTCCATAGCTCACACACCTGAATTCTCTCTGCCAGTGATCTCCAGGGTTACCTGCTGTGTCTGGCAACTGAGACGATGGAGCTCTGATTGTACATGTGAGAGCTGGAGGCCCTGCCTGGATGGTTGGATTCATAGCCGCTGTGCCCTGGGTTCCCAATTCCCTGGCAGTCTGTTCGGTACCAGACACCCTAAGTCTGTAGCATCTCTTTCCTGCTACTGCTTCCATAGTGGGGGCTCCAGGTTGGGCTTCGGGTGATGGCACCATCTCTGCCCCGTGTGCTGGGCCTGCTTTGCTGCCAGCTCGGAGGGGTCAGGGAAACCTCCTTGCGGGTCTCATGGGCTCTGGCACTGCCCAGGGGCCCTGGTAGCCCACACAGTGGTTGCAGTGCCTGTTGGCAGGGTCTCCACTCCCTGAGTCTCCATTATCCCCAGAAGCTTCACAGCTGTTCATCCCAGCCAGGAGCACAGGCCACCAAGGACCACTGTCCTCTCTGTGAGAAGCAGACCACACTTGGGCCGCTCATTCGTCTCCAGCTCCAGGGACAGACCTGACACGCCCAAGAGGTATTTGCTGTCTGATGAAACAAGGAAAGGGGAGGGAGAAGAAGAGGCGCTGCACGCATGCGTGCCCCTGGCAGAATGAAAGTCACGTGGAGCAAGAGAAGCTCTGTCAGCCATCTCTAGCTCCTAGTTCTCCCCACTGCTCAGCGAGGTAAGCTGAGAGCAGGCGCCTGCCCCAGTGTGGGAGTCAGAGACTGGAGCCGGGGACCCCCTGGCCACCTGCAATCCCACCCATCCCCTGCACCCTCCCAAGCCCGGTCATGTGACCATGGAGCACAGCAGAGGAGGGTCTTCACACACCCACCCACCCCCTAAAGTGGGCCCTAGGCCTGAGCCCTGAGGAGAATCAAGATTTGTCCCCCTCCACCCTCAAACCCAGCCCTCACACCCTCCTCCCTCTGAGTCCATCCCTAGTGGGCTTAATTAACTTCAAGAGACACTGATAGCTCTGGGTGATGGGAGCTATAAAATTGCAAAGTCTGATTAAAAATAACAATAAGAAGGCCTATTGCCCATTACCCTGTGCCTGAGCCCTTAAGGAAGGTTAATTAATTAATCATCTACCTTACAGCCCAGGGAGGGAGCAAGGGTTATCTGCACCCTTTAAAAGGGGGAAGCAGGCGGGGCTTGGCTTGACTCACCCAGCATCCTTCTAGCTGCTGGATCTCCAGAAGAGAGCTCGGGCCAACCCTTGGAAATCACCCCTGGGAGCGGGGGGGGGNTCATTCTTAACTCTGCAGCTTGCAGAGGTGGCTCCCCCTCCCCGGGCCTTAATTTCCTCATCTGTAAAATTCAGAGATTGGAATGCCAGCTTTCCAGGTCTCTTTCCAGCCTCAACTTTGGGGACAACCCAGGCCACCAGGCTGCCTCTACTACCACCTCCCTGGGGAGCCTGGGGGCCCTGCCCCTATCCCCAGGTGAGACCCTGGGCTGTTACCCTTTCTGACCTTTGATGCTTTCATTTTTTGTTTTTTAAATTGTGATAAAAAAATGTACATAAATGTTAACATCCTAACGATGTTTAGGTGTACAGCACAGTGGGTTTAGGGGCTTCCCTGGTGGCTCAGTGGTAAAGAATCCGCCTGTCAATGCAGGAGACGCAGGAGATGTGGGTTCAGTCCTCGGTTTGGGAAGATCCCCTAGAGGAGGAAATGGCAGCCCATTCCAGTATTCCTGCCTGGAAAATTCCATGGACAGAGGAGCCTGTTGGGCAAGAGTTCATAGGGTCTCAAAGAGTCGAAAAGGACCGAATGACCAAACAACAATACAGTGGTTTTAAGGACATTTACACCATTGTGTCATCCATTTCTAGAACTTCCTTATCTTGCAAACATGAGTCCATGCACTTAAGAAAGAATAATTCCCTATACCCACCTCCAGCTGCCTGGCAACAACTCTCTGTTTCTATAAATTTCACTGGTCTAAGTATCTCATGAGTGGAATCATTATTTGTCCTTTTGTGACTGGCTTTCACCTACCATAACCTTTGAGGTTTATCTCTGTTGTAAATACCCTTGATTTTGTTGTTGGGATCTTCCCACCTTCTAAGATTCCAGCCTGGGGTGTCTGGGGGTGGGAGGTACAGAGGGACAGGGAGGCTGGTTCTCACTCAGGTGCTGCCAGGCCTTGTGCCTGGAAGAACCAGGATAAAGGGGCACAGCCTCCGGGCATGTCAGTTTTACTTATTGGTAAACACTGGAAAACGTTACACATTAACATAAACATGATTTACCACGAGACAGAATGCAAAGTGCACATGAATTTTTCACTTGGGACTGAGACTTGAAAGAAATTCTCTGCTTGTGGCAAATTTTCTTTTAACCTTGGACCCTGGGGCGGCAGAATTTGATGGGAAGCTGAAGAACTCAGGCCCATGAGCCCTGGGCCTGGCCTGGACTCTGTTTTTTTTTGGTCTGAAGTGCTCGTGGTGGCTTGGGAGACAAGCAACAGCTGAAGGGCCTGTGCCCTGCAGAGTAGCTGGGCTCCATCACATCCCAGGCTAAGCTAGGCCTTAAAAACCCAGGGAGTCAAGCTTAGACCCAGTGTTGTTCTAAGCCCCTCCACTGCTAATCAGAGATGCACCTCCTCCAGCGAAGGGACCTGGAGCTGGGGTCATTAGTCTTGGATACAAGTCTCAACTTTGTTGTTTAGTCCTTAAGTTTTGTCCAACTTTTTTGCGACCTCATAGACTGTAGCCTGCCAGGCTCCTCTGTCTTTGGGATTTCCCAGGCAAGAAGATTGGAGTGGGTTGCCATTTCCTTCTCCAGGGGATTTTCCCAGCTCAAGGCTTCAACCCACATCTCCAGCTTGGCAGGCGGATGCTTTACCACTGAGCTCAGGGAAACCCAAGTCTCTCCTTTACCTGGTGCCTAATGGTGGAAGCAGACAGGATGAAGGGAACAGGGGTGTGGCCAGCCTTGCGCCTCTGACTTCTCGGGCTCCTCCAGCACCTCCCTCAACCAGGAGGGGTCGCCAGAAGCAGCAGCCCCGGCAGGGCAGGTGGGCAGCCAGGGCCACCCGGCTTGGCCGCCAGTATGTTCTAGAATCCACCCCAAGGCCACTTTTGCAGCCTGAGTGCTCCACAATAATTTGGCCTGAGAGATGAGTACCGGAAAGTTGCCCATTTAATTTAATTTATTTCAATTTAATTTTAATTTAAGCTATTCCACATTTGCTTCCCCAGCTATCTTTTTTCACTCTCAGGGTTGTTAAATTATTGCAGCTGGTGAAGAAAAGGAAGATGAAAAATAGAGAGCCCAGAGGAGCCCAGTCTCTATGAGACCCCTCCTCCCCTTCCTGCACCCCACAGAATGCCCTGTGTGTCCCCTGGGGACCCTCCAGGCCAGACTGAGGTGGGGGTGGGGAACTGGCACCCCTGACGGACCCAGAGCCCCCTTTTCTGCCTCAGAGTGAGAGTAGTAACAATGGTAACAATTTGCTGAGTGTCTGCTATGTGCCACCCACCTTACTTTTCATTTATTCCTCCCTACACCCTGCTGGGAAAGAGCAGCCTTCTCATTCTCAGATGAGCCACCCGAGGCTCAGAGGCCAAGTTGTTCTGGATAAAGAAGCAGCGCAGCACAGGGGCTGGCTCTGTGTCCTTGCACGTGCACATTGCCCTCTCTGAACCTCAGTTCCCAAGTGGCAAAATGAAGTGAAGAAGTGAAGTGGAGTCGCTCAGTCATGTCTGACTCTTTGTGACCCACTGGCCTGTAGCCTGCCAGGCTCCTCCATCCATAGGATTTTCCAGGCAAGGACACTGGAGTGGGTTGCCATTTTCTTCTCCAGGGGATCTTCCCGACCCAGGGATCGAACCCTGGTCTCCTCCACTGCAGGCAGATTCTTTACCATCTGAGCCATCAGGAAGGCCCTGATGGGCCCTGATGGCAAAATGGGGTGATAATGATCATCCCTAAAAGAGTTTCACGGGTATACTGGCTCCAAAAACTTAAATAAGTGCAAAAAAGTTACAGAAAGACTGGATGTAAAACGTGGAATGTTAGGAAGATTGTTCTTTTAGTATTAAAAGCAATTTCTGCATTGGAGGGTGGACACCTGGCTTTGTCTTTGGGACCAGATGTCCCTGTGTTCTTCAGTGAGCCCTTGCAGAAGTCCTGTAATCATGTAGGTAGACAAGAGCCTGCTCCCCGTTGGAGGGTCAGGTGGGTGGTGTCTTGATGACCCAAAGACCTAACCCAATGGAGGCTTGGTCTGAGGATGGGTCCTCCCTCATCTCATCTTTGGAAGAACCTGCCTTTGCAGAGACAAAGAGATTTTTTTTTAAAAATCTATAACCTAGAAGATATCTTTGTTTCTGTCCAAAGTCTCCAGGCCTTTGCACCAGCTCTTCCCTCTGCCCAGAAAGCCTTTCCCAGCATTCACATGGTAAGCTCTCTCCTGTACTTCAGGATTCTATTTAAGTGTTACCTTCTCAGTGAGACCTCTACTGTCCATCGTATTTAAAATGGTAGCCTCACTCCCCTCCTCCACATCTCCACCTTTACTCTTGGATTAGCGCCCAGCCCCCGACCTTGCACTGGGCACCTTCTAATACACTGTATTATGTATTGATGCGGCGTCGTGTGTGTCCCCTCCACTAGAGTACAAAGGCTGTGAAGGCAGGGATTTTACCTGTTTAGTTTACTGCTGAATCACCAGAGCCTAGAACACTGCCCACTACTACCTAGTAGTTGCCACAATAAGCAACTGAATTAAACAGAGGCATCTGCTGGACTTCCCTGTAGTCCAGTGGCTAAAAATCTGCCTTCCAGTGCAGGGACGTGGGCTCAGTCCCTGGTCAGGGAGCTGAGACCTCACGTGCCGTGGAGCAACTAAGCCCATGTACTGCAACCACGAGCGGGCGAGCTTCAGTGTCCATGAGCCACAACTAGAAGATGACTGCTAGCCACAAGAAAGAGCCTGGATGCCTCAAAAAAGACCCAGCACAGCCAAAAAAAAAAAAAAAACCAAACCAACAACCCAGAAACAAAAAACAGAAGCATTTGCTCATTGGAGATAAGGAGCAGAAACGGGGATGTTACTGGGAGAGGAGGCAGGCAGGCCCAACGCTCCCTATCTCACACTGAAGGAAAGGCTTAGATCAGAACCAGGGTGGGCTTCCCCAGCTCACCTGGGACGGATGGTTGGTGACCACATGCGGGAAAGTAACCGCATAGATCAGGCTCTGGAAGGATGTGGCTGGACCGTCAGGATGGTCTTGTCAGGACAAGGCTGACCACAGCCTTCTCAGGTTGCCTGTGAAAGGTATGGCTGGTCCCACAGGAAACAAGGCAGTTCTGAGAGTGGGGTGGTTTCTGTCGAGTCAACCTCGATCTGCAAAGGAGCATTTTTAGGGTGGCAGAGAGCTGGTCTCTGCGATATGGGGCATAGTCAGGGAGCGAGCCCACCCTGAGCAGGTCAGAGTCTGTGGGCACCAAGGAGAGCCACTTTTAATGGCAGTTGGCAAGCCTTTCCAGGTTCCAGAGGAAGAGTCATAGGGGAGAAGAGTGACCCCGTCCTAAGGCTGGGGTGAGGTCCTCAGCCAGTCACCAGTGGGGCCAAGAGACACAGAAGAGCCACTCCGAGGCAGCAATGCGTCCCAAGTCATCTGAGAACTGAGCCAAGACACCCAGAGGGGTCTTTTCCAGAATGAATGTGTGTAACGTGTGTTGGCTAGATCTTTTAAGAATATCCAATTCCGATTAAAAAAAAAAATTGACTATCAAAGCAAACAGCTGGTGAAACATTTTAAAGTATACAGAATCTGTGTATGTGAATAGAGAGAGAAAGATTGGAACAAACAAGAGTATTACTGATAGATAAAGAAAGATTAAAAACAGTTAGGCATGGATATCCATGATACACTAAATATCTGTGACACTCCCAACATGCTCAATATTCACAAGGTCTTAAGCTGGCCACCCACTGGCAGCACTCATTCTGGCTCCTTGTGTGCCATGCCCAGGAAAATTAGTAAATTCAAATAACCCAGATGCTAACTTCTATTAACTCCTACTGTGGAAAATACCTGTAATAATCTAAATAAGTGCCAAGTGGGCTTGAATCTTTAGAAAAAAAAAAAAAGCTTCTCCCCAGGCTAATTGGTACAGGCCCTGCCTCTGCACATCTCTGATAGAGTAAGTGTTGGTGCCAGGCACAGAGCCCCTTGGCTCACCCAGTCCATGCTCCCGTCACCATCAGTGACAAGACTGCTGCAGCAGGGGGAAGCAGGACATGTGGACATGGGCAGTCAGGACTCAGCACTGTGCTTCTTGCACCTGCGGGCACCCCAGCCTAAGCATGCTGACTTACCCAGCTCTTTGCCCTTGCTTCTCACGGAGAATTTTTAATTGATTTAATCAGCCATGTGATTCGACAATCTTTATCTGGTCTGTGAGCCTTTCTGTCCTGTGAGCTCTGGGAAGCTAGTCTGGCTACACGCAGAGGTAATTTCCCCCATGACACTTTGACACAGAGTAACTTTGAGACACTCCCTGATATGCCTGGGGAAGGGAGGGCTTTGGGGAACTCAGGTCATGAAAAGTCTACGAGGGGTGGCTGACTGCCCTTTCTGGGATGGCTGCAAGGCTATCTCCCCTCCCAGATGGGGTGGGGGATCCACACCCCCTGCCCATGACCCCCCCAGTGTCCCTTGTGGCAGGCGAGGCTGCAAGACCGTGTTGGGTGAGGATGGTGGGAGTGACGTTATGTGGCTTCCAAGGCTTGGTCAGAAAGAGCGATGACGCTTCTGCTTCACTGGCTGAACTGAGTTCTCACTCTGGAAGACTTCAGCTGTCACAGGAGCAGCCTGACTGCCCAGAGGCTGCTGTGCTGTGAAGAAAAGCCCAAACTGACTCACAAGCAGAAAGGCCACGTGTGGGTGCGACCGAGATCCCAGCCTCTGCCAGCATCGAACGCCAGACGTGGGAGCCAGTGAGCCTCGGAGCCCCAGGCCCTGCCATCCGTGTCTGAGGAGATCAGGACACACCGGCTGCATTGTCCCTGGTGCTGCCCTGCGGCCCCCTTCCGGGGTCTCCTCCCTGCCAGCCCGGTACCGTAGGTGGGAGGGAGGGCTCACGTCCTTGGCAATGTTCATTCCTGAAAGTGAAAGTGCAAGTTGCTCAGTCGTGTCCGACTCTTTGTGACCCCATGGACTACACAGTCCATGGAATTCTCCAGCCCAGAATAGTGGAGTGGTAGCCTTTCCCTTCTCCAGGGGATCTCTTCTTCCCAACCCAGGCATCAAGCCCAGGTCTCCTGCATTGCAGGCGGATTCTTTACTCACTGATCCACCAGGGAAGTTCCATTCCTGAGTGGTGGCCAGTGCCGCTCCTGCAGCCCCTGCCCACCAGCACCCAGAGGCACTCAGGGTACTTACCTGGAGCACCACCTGTTCTGGCCAGAAAGTGGCTCTTTGTGACCCATCTCTGACCCCACGCATTCCCCAGCCTGCCTGTCTCCCCCTCAAGGTTGGTGGTGCTACGGCTGCTGAAAGGGCCCTGCTTGGAGCACACACGCTGTTTCCTATCGATCCGTCTCTCCAGGCCCTTCTCTTCAAAAGAATCTTAAAGAGAGCAGCTTCCAGCCCCATCTCTGGCCTCTCGTTTGCTCTCAGCTCCGTGGGCATCTCTGTTTCAGTCCATTTAGTTTACCTCAGGGTGTCTCACTTGTCCCTGTTCCTGGCCCCCGACCTGAACCCCTGCCCCAAGTCACTCGGGGGGGTTCTATTGAGCACCACACTGCGGGGGGCGCTCCGCAGAAAGAGAGAGAGGCAGTGGAACTTCCCTCAGCAGAGAGCCAAGGGGTCCCGAGGAAAAGTGAGCCTGCTGTCCGCCAACCCAGCCCCTCAGCGAGCGAGAGACAATAAGACGCGACAGGGGTTCCCTCTAGTGCAGTTCTGCTTTATTGCTGCAAGCTCCCTGCTTATAAAGGCAAGCGGGGGGCAGGGGGGGGGAGTTGCACCAATCACGTTAAAGGTCAAATCGTCATGTGCTATCATCATAACAGGAGTCTATAGTGATCAGGCGCTGTCCACCTGCACAGAAACCAAGAGAGACAATCAGAAGTTTTGACAACATAGACCACGCCCCCATCGCTTCCGCCAGCCGCCATCTTTGTTTCCATTTCCGACTGCAAAGCTTTCTATTTTAAGGTTTCCCAATTAGGGCCCCACACCAAACAGAGAAAACTGCTTCATGGCATACCCTGGGGACTCGCCACATGTCCATCTTCCCAGTTCCGGCCAGAGAGATTCTCCGAGGCCCTTAGAGAAGCAGAGGCAGCAGAGAGGGGTTGCAAACGTGGCCTTGCCGAAATTCAGCCTCGCGGCTCAGCAGCTGTGAGACCTCGGGCAAGTTTCTCTCTGTGCCTCAGACTCCTCTTCTGCAAAATGGAGTATAACGGAACCTACATCGCAGGAAAAGGGAGCGAATGCACGTGAAGGACTTGGAACAGGGCTTAGCACATAGTGAATGCTCTGTATTTGCTATTATTATTATGCTGGTCTCTGGGCTGCCAGTGGTGGAGTGCAGATGGGGCTGGAGGTTTCCGCTTCTGTTGGAGGGGGTCTACGAGCTTGGAATTCTTTCTAGAAGAGGAGAGAGTTACCCTACCTTCAAATTTACCATAAACAACCCTCCTCCTGTACTTTTACCTCCACCACGTATCCCATCCAAGCCTTTCTCTTTCGTAGCTCTGGTCCTGCTGGGAAAGGAAGATGGTGGTCTCCCCATTGCCAGATGGGGACATGGTGATGCGGTGATGGGCAGTGGCCTGTCCCAGGCCACCGTCGAGTCAGCTCAGGCCTCTGTTCTCTGCTGTCCTGCCCACCATCCTTTCTGCCATCAGCCCATCTCCTGCAGCGGCCACAGTGGGGGTAGGAATCCCGGGAGCTCTGAGTCCTCTGTTCACGCCAGCCCCCGAGCCTGGAGACACCAGATGTCTGCAGGACTTGATTCCTCCCCCGCCCCCTATTTCTGGCTTTGGGGTGTTGGGAGCCCTGGAAAATGGCAGCCCGGGAGGGAATGTCTCCGTTTGAGGACCATTTCCAGCCGAGCCTGGAAGGAGGCTCTGGTGAGCTCCCGCCCCTCCTGGGATGAGGGAACAGCTGCTGTGGGGGCAATGCCACAGTTGCAGATTCCACACGGCGGGGTGGGAGGGGTGGGGTTTGGAGCAGGGTGCCTGAGATGCCTCCGTCCACCCTAGTCTCCGTTTATTTAAGCTCTTGCTATCCTTCTAGCCCCTCTCAGGTATTCCCTGGAAGATTCTGGTGTCCCTTCCTCGTGGGATCTTCTGCTGGGTGGCTTTGGGGTCCTGTCGGTACCTGATGCACTGACTTGCTTGGCTATTTCCGGTGTCCCTCTGGCTACCCCAACCAGACTGGAAGCTTCCAGAACACAGGGACTTTGCCAGAGTCCCCTGCTTCCTGGGGATGTGGTGCAATGACTGTCTGCTGACGAGACGAACCAGGAGGTGACATGCAGACTTCAGCACCATTGTCCATCTCGAGAAGCCAGGGGTCCTGGTAGCGGGGTCAACAATGACTCACATGAGCCGGGAAGGTGAAGTCATCGCCGCCAGCACCACCTCCACCCCTTGCTTTCATCAGTCTCTGCCTTTCTGAGCTGTAATTTACTCTGTCTCCGCGGTGAGAGGTCCATGACAGGAGCCGGAGACATGCTCAGTTCTTCTGACAGAAGGCAGGGCACAGGCTGCTGCCTGCCACACGTAAAACATCAAAGTTCAAGGGGAACCACGGACAATGGCAGAGAAAAGCTGTCTCTCTCCTTCCGTGGAGTCCTCTTGACAGATACAGCGCCTGCTGTGTGGAACCAGGCAGAGGGCCAGCAAGCCAGACCAGCAATGAGGGACAGATGACAATCATTTATAATTAGTCAAATTCGAGTCATCCACCTCGAGTTGTCAAACCCGAGGAGCCGTTGCCACCTGCTATGCACTGAGCTTGGCGTCTACCCACTTGTTCCTCATAACATGAGACAGAGTCTATTGTCATCCCTATTTTATACATGATGAAAGTGAGTCACTTGCCCAGAGGCGCACACTTAGCAGCAAGTGGCACAACCAGGACTTGAACCTGGGAGGTCTGACTCTTTATCACCACATTAACAATAAATGAAAATGAAGTCACTCAGTCGTGTCCAACTCTTTGCAACCCCACAGACTGTAGCCTACCAGGCTCATCTGTCCATGGGATTTTCTAGGCAAGAGTACTGGAGTGGGTTGCTATTTCCTTCTCCAGGGGAGCTTCCCAACCCAGGGATTGAACCTGGGGTCTCCTGTGTTGTAGGCAGACGCTTTACCATCTGAGCCACCAGGGAAGAGTAAGCTTAACCTAACAGTAGCATTTTGTCACTCACCCTGCCTGTGGAATAGCTTTCTGCCAAGGCTACATGCTCAGTCCCATACTGTTCCAGTCTCTCCAGACCCAATTGTCTCAGTCAGCTCTTGGCATAATGAAGCTGTGTAACAAAGCACTTTAAAAAAACTTCAGTGGCTTGAAACAAAAGTCATTTATGACCTGGGTCTATAGGTTATTGACTTCCCAGGTGGCACAGTGGTCAAGAATCCAGTTGCCAATGTGGGAGATGGAAGAGGTTCAGGTTCAATCTCTGGGTTGGAGTAGGAAATGGCAACCCATTCCATTATCCTTGCCTGGAAAATTCTATGGACAGAGGTGCCTGGCAGGCTGCAGGCCATGGGGTTGCAAAGAGGTGGACATAACTGAGCGACTGAGCTCACGTGCATGCTACTGCAGTTTGGCTGCATGTATTAGATGCCTATTATGCGCCAGGCACTGTTCTTGGTCAGGACCTTAGCATCTAGCCATTTGGCAGGGAAGATACACAGACAGTCATGGTAATGAGAAATGGAGGTACTGTGATAGAAGCTGTCTAAAATGACAGAAAGAGAAGTGACCAATTTTTCTCGGGGATGAATTGAGAATAAAGGTAACATATGAGCTGGGCTTTGGAACGGTAGTAGGATTTCAAGACACAGTGAAAGTGGAAAGGAATGTTCTGGAAAGTGGGAACTGCTTTTAGTAGAGGCACAGGGAGAGGAAGTGACTGAGGTGTTTAGTTTCCTGAGGAGCAAGATGCATGGGTGAAGGATTAGGTCAGCTCCAGACAGAGAAGAATTAGGCCAAGCTGTTCGAGAAGCCCTTGACATTTTTTTAGGCTGTAGAGTGGACTTAAAGAGGACAGGAAGTTAAAGGCAGGAAAGTGCTAGAAGAGTTTGGCAGTTCTCCAAGTAAGACATTTGGGGGAACCCAGGGTCATCTGGAGCCAGTATTGGGCAGGTGGGAGCATGGTCCCAAGGTGGGAGGGGAAAGAGGGGCTCTATGTAGTGTGTGATGAAAAGGAGACATAAGGAGTATTTCTGTGGGGCTCTCCTTTCCCCTTCATTTCAAAACACACATTATTGAAATGTGTTTCATCAGTGAGTGGCAGCATCACTGAGATAAATCCAAGTCCCAGCCCCTGGCCCCACGGGGATGGTTTGCAGAACCCTCGTTCACCCAATTCCTTGTTAAAATGTTTAGTCTGTGCTTGAAAATAAAACAGCAGCTCATTCTTTAGAGGCACAGGAGTACAGGCTCTGGACCCTGCTGGAGGCTTTTAGAAGAGCCTGGCCCCCAGTGCTCACTCAGTGCAGACAGCCTGGCTGCAGGGCCTTTATTGCCGGAGGACTCCTTAGGTGCCCAGCTCTGACATGGGTGCTCAGAAGGTGATGGCTGGAGACTCAGAGCTGTTGAAGAGGCATCTAGGATTCCCTGGGAGCTCCTGGAGCCCAGAACCTCCCACCTTCCCTTTCTCACCCTTCTGCCTGTTCTCCCCCTCTCAGTCACCATCCCCATCAGCTGTGCGGGGTGACAGACAGCTGTCTGGAGGTTGGAAACCCACCTCCCAGCGGTGGGAAAAGGCTGCGGTGGGGAGAGGCTGCTGGTTTTCAGCGCATTTACTGGCTGGGGCTCTGTAGCTCCTACCTCTCGCTGTTCTTTCTCCCCACCACGGCTGGGAACTGGTTGATTTTCCAGGCAGCGACCTCAGTGCTCCCCGCTGCAGTAGGCAGGCCCTGGGCAGACTGCTGTGTGTCTATTATTTTTGATTGTCCGTTTTATGGGGCATGAAATCACCGCTGGGAACGCGAGGTCCGCGCTGCCCTCCTCTCCCCTGGCTGAGGCCAAGGAGTGGCAGCAGGGTGGGGCCAGCCGGGGATCCCGGGGCGGGCACCACTCAGCAAGGGCATCAGCTGGGAGGTGGGTGGCGGCTGGTGCTGTGCGGGGCCAGCCCTTCATGGCCGAGGAGGGCTGAGGTGGCTTGGAGCCTCAGTTTCCCATTTCCACCAAGTCCACAGGGCCTCGTGTTCCCTCCACGGGAAAGTTTTGGGGGAAAGTCCTAGCCTCTTCTAGCCCCTGGTGGCTGCCGGTGCTCCCCAGCTTGTGCTGGCATAGCTCCAACCTCTGCTCGCTGAAGGGAAGCCCCAAAAGATGCCTGTAGAAGTTCAGGACATGTCACTCTAAACATACCACTCTGCGGTATTGATTAAACTGTAGGCAACTGAGAAACAGCAAATGCGGGAAAAGGGTTTCCCTGAACTCCCTTCATCTGCCCAAAGACAGAGCCCCCCAAGGAAGCTCTGTTGTCATCAATCCCCTCCCCAAGGGGTTCAACAACCAAGGGGGACTGCCTCTCATCACAGGAGCGGAAACTAGAAGTGACATGACAGGCAGTCAGTGTCACAAACAGCCGTACTCCCATCTCTTCTTCTGAGGCCCCTTTCATCTTTCCTAAATATTATTTGAACTCCTTGCTGCCCTCTCCCATTAAATGGTATTTAATCCTGAATTCTAAAGCCACCTCAGGGGAGTTACTCACTTCCCCCGGGTATCTCCCGGTGTACACGAGGAATCTTGAATTCTAAAGCCGCCTCAGGGGAGTTACTCACTTCCCCCTGGGTATCTCCCTTGTGTACACGAGGTGTTGTTGTTGCTGTTGTTCGGTTGCTACATCGTGTCTGACTCTGCGACCCCATGGACTGCAGCACGCCAGGCTTCCCTGTCCTTCACCATCTCCTGAAGTTTGCTCAGACTCAAGTCCATTGAATCAGTGATGCCATCCAACCATCTCATCCTCTGTTGCTCCCTTCTCCTCCTGCCTTCATGAATATGAGGTGTATATCTTCATAAACTTCCATTTGCTTTTCTCTTGTTAATCTGTCTTTGAAGACTCACAGACTTAGAGAATGAATTTATGGTTGTGGAGCAAGGGGATGGATGGGGGAAGGGATATTTAGGATGGATATATTTAGGGAAAGGATATTTAGGGATGGGATGGATATGTATACACTGCTATATTTAAAATGGACAGCTAACAAGGACCTACTGAATAGCACAGGGAACTCTGCTCAGTGTTATGTGGGAACCTGCATGGGAGGGGAGTTTGGAGGAGAATGGTCACATATTTATGTATGACTGAGTCCTTCGATGTTTACCTGAAACTATCACAATATTGTTAATTGGCTATACCCCCATAGCAAATACAGTTTACATTAAAAAAAAAAACCAGGGTAAAATGTTAAAAAAATCTGTCTTTGAGTGCAGGGCTCTCAGATAAGAACTCAGAAGGGTGGAGGGAAGGTGCTTTTCTCCCCCCACACTGCCTTTTCCCTGTGTCTCTGTCTCAAACTTCCCTCTCCTTTCTCCTAGAAGGAGATTTAGGGCCCACCCTGAATCCAGATGGTCGCATCCTGCAATCACTCTTTAACTCACGTACAAACTTAATGACATCTGCAAGCACTCCTTCCAGATAAGGTCACATTCACAGGTTTGTTGGGGACGGGGTCGGACTTTATTCAATCTGCTGCACCCAAGTCCGCGTGGAGATGTGTCTTAGTTCTCCTCCCTGGCTGCTGTGTGACAGGGTCACAGGGTACAAGGCTGCTAGATGAAGCTGTTTGTCCTTTGCTGGGCTGCTCACTTACCTCCTTGTCCTGGCACAAATAAGGAATCTGGCCAGCGCCTAAGCCCCGAGTGCGGAGGAAAAGCTGACAGCAAGCCCTTCTCCTCCTCCCTGCTGGCACGAAAGCCAGAAAAAGTGGAGAGCCAGCAAGAAAGGGGAGTGAACTGAAGAAATCTGAACCTTACAGAGTGTGCATTCCCATGGAGGAGAAGCAGGGAAGAGAGAAGGGTGGGAAATAGGGCCACCTTCAGGCATACGCCCATTGAGATTCTACTAGCCTGGCCCTGCCCCGACTGGATGAGGTGGAAGTATGAACTGACACCTCGGGGTCCCTGGGCAGCTCCTGGCAAAACTCAGGTATTTGTCTTCACCCCTCCCGCCTCCATCATAGACCTTTAGACTGGGGTGTTTTTCATGGAGAGCCCAGCATCCCCCCCACCCCCCACCAGTCTGGCATCCTACCCGCTTTGAGTGGTTGCCCTCGGCAATCACACACCCCAGGAGCTCATTCTGCTTTCTCCCATCGGAACACAGCCCGCATATGGCTTGTTCCCCAAGGCTGTCTTTTCTCAGCTTTTCAGGTGACAGGGAACTAATTCTATCAACAAATTCAAACCAGCTCAGGAGTTAATGACAGAAACTGTTAATGACTGCTGACAGCAAAATGGGGTAGGGGCATATTTTGCATTTTAGTGGAGAAGAGGCGGAGAAAGGAATCAAGGAATCCAAAATGGTGGCTTGTTATCCCGCCATAGGTGGTAAGCCACGTCCTCCTTCTTTATCAGCGCTCTGGACACTGTCCCCTGTGGCTGACCACACATGCAAGGCTGCTGTGGGGCCACCTCCAAGCAACCAGAGTGGCTCCCCTGCCTGCATATTCTGACCACATTGTGGACACTCCTGCCCAGAACAGGTCTTGTTGGACCAGTAGCTGGTCTCATAAATGCACCTCAGGATCGAGGTATTACCATTTCTTCTAATTTAAAAGATGGAGTGGGAACTTCCCTGGTGGTCCAGTGGCCAAGACTCCACACTCCCAACGCAGGGACCGGGGTTGGATCCCTGATATATGCATTCTCAGTCATGACCAACTCTGTGCGACGCTATGCACTGTAACCCTAGGCCTAATGAGGCTCCTCTGTCCATGGGATTCTCCAGGCAAGAGTTACTGGAGTGGGGATTCCCTCCTCCAGGGGATCTTCCTGAACAGGGATCCAACCCATGTCTCCTGCATTGGAGGAGGATTCTTTAGTACTGAGCCATCAGAGAAACCCCTGGATCTCCGGTTAGGGAACTATTAATAAATCCCACATGCCACAACTAAAGATTTTGCATGTTGCAATTGAAAGATCCTACATGTCAAAATGAAGACCCAGCGCTTGCCTGCTAAATAGCTTAAGTCGTGTCCAACTCTTTGTGACCCCATGGACTGCAGTCCACCAGGCTCCTCTGTCCATGGGATTCTTCAGGCAAGAATACTGGAATGGATTGCCATTTTCTTCTCCAGGCCTGACCCGAGGATCAAACCCACGTCTCTGATGTCTTCTGCAATGGCAGACGAATTCTTCACCACTAGTGCTGCCTGGGAAACCCAGACTCAGCACAGCCAAGAAAGAAAAAAGATGAAGCGTCCAAGTAACATGCCAGGTCACACAACAAAACTGCTTTGCTTCCAGCCCAGGTGTTCTGGCTCCAGAGTCCCTGCTGACTTCTCTGATTTAGGGTGTTGTTTATTTATCCTGTCAATGCCACTCCCTCTCTTTACAAAGTCAACCATTCTAAAATGGAAAAGTGCTTGCAAAATGGCTTTTTTTTTTTGGTGTGCATGTATTTTTAATCTTATTTGAGTGCTTCAGAATTATGGATCTCATTCTCTTTCTCGTTTTTTCTACTCAGCACTGCTTTTAAGACACTTACAAGTTTCTTTGAACAGCAATTTTCTTGCTATTGCAGAGGGCCCAAGGCTTGCTGCCAGTGCATTTTGCCCAAGCAGCCTCCCAGGAATCAGCCCTCTGTCTCTCACCACAAGGAATGCTGCCACGAGCATCCTCACACCTGTTCCCATGTGAGGATTTCTTGGGCAGGGGCGGCGGGGGGGAATCCAAGAGCAGAAATGCTGGAACCTGGGTTTGCCTGAGGACTTCCACTTCACTTGCCAGAAGAGCCACTTTGGCCTGTAGCCCACCTATACTACTGTATGGGATTCCTTTCCACCATATCATGTAGGTTCTCTATGTGGTGTCAGGTCAGAGTGTCAAGGCTGATGCTGAGTGTAGATTCTGGTGAACCAAAAAATGTGAGAAGAGAAAAACTCAAAGATTCTCTGCCTAGAAAGAGTAATCATAGTCATTGATACACTGCTACACTGGAGACCCAGGTTTGATTCCTGGGTTGGGATGACCCACTGGAGAAGGGATAGGCTACCCGCTCCAGTATTCTTGGGCTTCCCTGGTGGCTCAGCTGGTAAAGAATCCACCTGCAATGCGGGAGACCTGGGTTCAATCCCCGGGTTGGGAAGATCACTTGGAGAAGGGAATGGCTACCCACTCCAGGATTCTGGGCTGAAGAATTCCATGGACTGTATATCATGGAGTTGCAAAGAGTTGGACATGACTGAGCGACTTTCACTTTCACATTTTGGCCAAATTACCAGCCTGTCCAATAATTCCCAGTAGGTGCCAGTGCTGGATGCAAATGAAAGACATCTTCTCTCTGCCCTTCTTCATTGTGCTCTCTGCCCTGAGGCTGACCCATCTGGGCAGCACCAACAGGCTCCCTTAGTCTCTGCCTGCTGGTTTGGGATGGTTGGAGGCACTGGCCAGAGAATGGAGGGTGGGAGGAGAGGGAAGTAGGCTCTCTCTCCCATCCAAACCTGTCTGTTCCCTTCAAGCTTCCTTCTATACTCAGCTTTTCAGGTGATAGTGAGTCTGGTCCCCTGTGTGATGGATTATTTTATCCAGTGATTCTATCGGGGTTCCATTAACTGCCCCTGCCCCTTATCCTCCAGTTTGTGGTTAACAACTCCCCTCTCTTGCCAGTACTGGGGTCCTGCACTATCCATTATTGATTTCCCTAAACTCTGCCTATACACTCTGTGTATACACCTTTACTGAACAGAATGTGTCACCTGCTTCCTGGCAGGGTCCATAGAATGTTGGGTTAGACTGTATGATACTGAAAGACAGTTTCAGCACTCGGCGCTTGTGGACAGCTACCAGCTCCTCTCGGATGCTGGGATAAAGACATTGCCAGGACTGGGACCTGTCCTCTAGGACACAATTATCTTCACACCTTCAGCTGTCTTACTTGCCCTTCTGTCCAGTGGAGGTCTTTTGTCACTGCCATGCCTCACCCCACCCCAACTCTTCCTTTGTTTACCTGCCTTAGCTTTCACCTCCCTGCCTGCATCCTTACTGTCACAAGACTGTGAGCTCTCCAAGTCAGGTGCAGGGTCCTAGGCTTTTAGCACAGGGCCATAGCAGATCCTTTATTTTCTTGGACTCCAAAATCACTGCAGATGGTGACTACAACCATGAAATTAAAAGACGCTTGCTCCTTGGAAGAAAAGGTATGACAAACCTGGAGAGCATATTAAAAACCAGAGACATTACTTTGCTGACAAAGATCTGTATAGTCAAGCTATGGTTTTCTCCAGTAGTCATGTATGGATGTGAGGGTTGGATCATAAAGAAAGCTGAGTGCGGGAGAATGATGCTTTTGAACTGTGGTGTTGGAGAAGACTCTTGAGAGTCCCTTGGACTGCAAGGGGATCAAACCAGTCAATCCTAAAGGAAATCAATCCTGAATATATTCATTGGAAGGACTGATGCTGAAGCTGAAGCTCCAATATTTTGGCCACGTGATGCAAAGAGTCGACTCATTAGAAAAGACCCTGATGCTGGGAGAGATTGAGGGCAGGAGAAGGGGATGACAGAAGATGAGATGGTAGGATGGCATCACCGACTCGATGGACATGAGTTTGTGATGGTGGAGCACATCCGGGAGATGGTGGAGGACAGGGAAGCCTGGTGTGCTGCAGTCCATGGGGTCGCAGCTCAGACACGACTGAGCGACTGAACAACATCGCAGACCCTCGGTGTCCGTGGAGGGCTTACTGGTCCTGTGGCATTTTCTCTAAGCACTGGGCTCCTTTCTGGCCCAATGGAGACAGTGGTCAGCGTCTGTTGGGCCCCTCCACTCCCCTCTCCTGGATCTGTGGCTTGTCCCATCTTTGGGAAGGAGTCAATGGCAGAAGCTGGAAAATGTTGGGAGATCATGGTGGGGGCAAGGAGGTGGAGAGATGACACTTTAATTGCATAACTATTTCCTTGGTACAAAGGAGGCCTGCTGCCTGCAGGATGGATGATGTGGGGACGGGTGAGTTATATTTTCCCAGATAAAAGCACCGATTGCCTATAAACTCTGATTCTGCCTGATGTAAAAGCCACTTTATTGCACATCCAGAAATTACTACCCGTATAAAAGCACATTATTGTGATGTAAAAATAGATTTTTATATAATTTTTTCATGCCACCACCTTGTAATTCCTCATTTCCGAGCACCCTGAGATTGCACGGAGGTTTATTTTTCTCTTTTAATTGTTTGCCATGGCATGCCAATTTATGATGATATATTCTCCCTGAGATCAGAGCAAGGCCTGGGCATAAATAACAGCCATCACTGCATGGAGGCAAGGTTCTGGGGCACCCCAAAATGCCATCAAACAACCTCAGGCTCCATGTGATGCCACAATTGGGAGTGTGGCTGGGTGCAGGTTCATACTCATTTGAAGCCCTCCAGGAAGGCAGGAAGTAGGGAGGGGCTGCGTCCCTCCCACCTGATCAGAGGGAAGGTGCAGTGTGTCCCCTCCTCTCTGCCCGCTGCCTGTGGAATGTAGCCAAGGGAACTGGTTCTGCCTCAGCCCCGCCCACCTGATCCACGTGGCTCATGGGGATCCTATCTCCCATAAAGCTTCCTCTGGAGAACTTTGATCTTTTCCACATGAAATCCCTTGGCCTGCATTCCCTCCTCGCTGGACAACTCACAGGAGTACTTACTTTGGATATGCATGACTACCCCAGCCCCCCTGTAGAAAATCCTGGTTGTTCACCTCCTCTCTGCAAAGAGCAAAGCTTGTCTTCCATCATCATTGCCTGCTGGGCTCCACCTTTCAGCCAGTTGGTCTATGGCCGGGCCTGAGAGTTGGCATTTTTGACCACTTCCCAAATGCTGCAGCTGCTGCTGATCCGGGAACCATATTTTTAGAACTCTTCTAATCACTTGTGTCTCTGTCACCCTGATGGATGGGAGGGGTTACTGAGAGTTGGGAGTGGGAGTTGGACAGTGACTCCTGGTTGCCTGCATCACTGTTTCTGGGACAGAGGTGAAGAATATGGGGAGAGAGGGGAGAGGGAGAACAATACCAGAAGTGCACAGAGAGCTGGGGTGGGGGCTGGGGGGTCTGGTGGAGGAGCCAGGAGATGGTGGGCCTCTCTGGGGCTGGGGTCAAGGGCCAACCCAGGAATACTGGGGCCCGGTGGAGACTGCATTCTCAGAGTGGCCCAGCCTCCCAGAGCACCACGCTGTTGTTGGGTGGGTCGGGCCCCACTGTGCCTGACCAGCATCCTGGACACACCTGGCTGGACAGATCAAGGGGTGGCCCCCACCCCTGTACCTGTTACCCTCCTCTGCTTGACCTGAGTGTGGCCCAAGATGTCTGTAAGGGATGCGGTTTCCAGGTGTGCCACTGCACCTGTGAGCCCTGGAAGCTCCTCCATAGCTCTGCCTGGCACAGGTGAACACCCGCACATGACCAGCCAAGTGTGCACGGGCCCAGGTGGAGCACTCATCTACAGATGGGGATGGGGGTGGTCAGGGCACCTGGACCCATGGCGGAAACGTGGGGAGTGGGAGAGACGGTGGCCGGGGGAGGGGAGGGGGTATGGCGCACATGCAGAATGCCAGATGTCGGGTTCCCCTCTGGCCCTGCAGCTGGCTAGTTCAGCAACCCAGGACAAGTCACTTCCTCTCCCTGGTTCTCAGTTTCTTTTGTGTGTGAAATGGGACAGTCACTATCCATCCTGAGGCTCCATGGAATTTCGATGTCGAAGACACAGAGAAGCTTCTGCAAAAACCAGACCAGTGCCTGCAAGCCAGTAGCTTGGAAGACCTACCACTCATGGCCCCCTCCTGGCCCCCTCCTGGCTGCTTCTCACTGACAACAGGCTGTGGACTGCCATCACCCCGCTGCATCTGCCTGCCCCCTCTCCAGGTCCTGCCTCCCACCTGCCTCACCTTGACCCCTAGAGGATGCTGTCTCCCGAGTGTGGGAGTGATCGCCTGGGTTGAGTCTTACCTCGGTCTCCGCCCTTGGACCAGGATACAACCTTGGACCACAGCAAGGTGGCCTTGGGATGCAAGCATGTGATATGCTTGGCACAGAGCTGGCACAAGGGAAGAGTTCCATGTATTTTACCATTTGGATAATGGGATCCTGACCAGCCCTAAACTTTGCCTGGTCCTGCCCTGCTCCCTCAGCACGGTGGATCTGGATCCAGCATTTTCCCAAAAGAACTCGGGAACTGTCAACCTGGAGCAATACAGATTTCTCTTTTTTCAACAAGTAAAGGCTGGCCAGGTGGCTCAGTGATAAAGAATCTGCCTGCCACTGTAGGAGATGTGGGTTCAATCCTTGGGTTGGGAAGATCCCCTGGAGAGGGAAATGGCAACCCACTCCGCTATTCTTGCCTGGAGAATCCCATGGACAGAAGAGCCTCATGGGCCACCGTCCATGGGGTTGTGAAGAGTCGAACACGACTTAGCAACCAAACAACAAATAAAGGCTGGTCACAGATTCCCAGGCCACCCTGTTCAGAGCGAGTCTTCCCAGGGCCTAGTGAGAAGGTAATGGGGTGGGGGTTGATATGGCACCCTTGTTTCCCATCTGCCTTCTGGATGTGGTTCCATACAGTACCCTCTGCCTGGGCTGAGCTGCATTCATCATTCATTCATTAATCATTTATCAAATTTCTGCTACTGAGACACTGTGCTGGGCATAGGGACACACAGATGAATAATGCATGGCCTGTCTTCTAGAGCCTTTGTGATGGAGACCAGAAGTCCTTCCTTCCTAGGACCTCCCCATCAGTGTGTAGCCCAGCGCCGGGCCCAGGGGTGGCTGGCTGTCACTGACGTCGTGATCGTAGTGGGGCCGTTCAGTCTAGAGGAGCCTGCTAGCACCTTCACCATTGTCCCTGGCACTCCTAGGGTAGAGTGTTCCCTAGGTCAGGTTGTCCTGCAGAGCCATGCAGGGGTGTGGCTCCTTCCCTCCGATTTCTGGTTCCAGGTAACATGAATTGTGTTCTCTCCCTGCCCATAAACTCAGGCTTTGACACCTCATTAGTGCCCTCTGTGGGGACGAGGCAGGTCTGGTGGGGTGGGGAGGGCTCCACCCCAGATCTTACTGCCTCGGCATCTCCTGGGAGCTTGTGAGGAATGCAGACTTTTGACCTTCCCCCAGATCGACTGGATCAGAGCCTGCATTTTAATAAGACCCCCAGATGCGTCACAAGCATGTTCAAGTTTGAGAAGTGCTGTTCTGAGCCTGCTGACCTGAAAGCCCTCCCCCCTCAAGTGGAAAATTGAAGGTTGGTCTTCGAAGAGGCCCACAGCTCAAACCTTCCAGGTGTGGGGCCTCACTTCTTCCCACTGCTAAAAAGCTCCCTCCCCAAGAAAACTGGTCTTGCAGTAGTTGCTGTTGTTCAATTGCTAAGCTGTGTCTGACTCTGCGACCCCATGGACTGCAGCATGCCAGGTTTCCCTGTCCTTCATCTCAGTTTGTTCAATCTCATGTCCATGGAGTCAGTGATGCCATCCAACCATCTTGTCCTTGCCCCCTTTTCCTCCTGCCTTCAATCTTTCCCAGCATCAGGGTTTTTTTCCAAAGAGTCAGAGTTGACCAGATTCAAGTATTAGCAGATGATACCCACCTGGTAAGGCAAGAAATTTGACGGACTTAGCTGTGGGTCTTTAAGGCTCAGCACAGAGTAGGTGCTTAAATCCTGTTTATTAAATTGCAACACATTCTTTGCACTTGGAACGCATCACAGTAAAAGGGTAAGAATGGACTAGGTTGTGCACCACTCTGAGAGGGAGTTTCCGGGCTTCTGTTCTAGCATAATCCAATGCCTGCTGTCAAGAATGTTATGGAAGTGTCCCTTGCTTTGATGGGGTCAGAGGATTTCAGAAGCCACTCCTCATAAAGCACCAAGACAAAGATAGCACATATATGGGACACGCATGGCCATCTTCTCTTCCTACACTCTTGGTAGACATCAATAATTGATTGCAGTTGACTTTCTGGCATGACCTCAGAATCCTTTTCTATATTGCACCCCAGGGAGCCAATATCAATTGATCAGACACGACCCTATTTGAGGTCTTTGCCTCGGGCCGCTGCCTGGGAGCTGCCCTTTACAGATCAGGCCAGATGAGACAAGGAGGCCAGGCCAGTCCCCAGTGATGCCCACTGCTCCCAGCTTCCCACCCAATAAACTGCCTTCGCCAGATGTTCACAGTTGGAGGGGTGAAATCCAGCCCCGGATCCAGTGCTTGCCCACACAACTCCCCTCCCTAGGGAACAAGATCACGTAAGTGGCCACCATGGTGGGCCTCTGTGCGACTTCTGGTGCTCTTACACCCTGTCTAACTCTCTGACCCTTGCAGGCTCTGTCACCTGTCAAGTGGGAATGCCCCCCCACCCGTCATGCACTGTGGTATCCAAGAGTGTGCCCCTGACCTCAGGATTTCAGTGGACCTGAGGGCAGGGGGGAGTCTAGGAAGCGCCCCCATGTGAGTGTTGACATTTCCTGCCTGGCTTGATGCTCTCAGCTTGAGCCCTGAGAGCTCCCTCCCTCTGCAGAGCCCTGTCCTGGCTTTGCTCTCCGGAAGGAGCCTGGGACCCCAGCACCCCTCTTCCACAGCCAGCGAGGCCTCTGCCCAGTCCTGGAAGCAGGCCTCCCCAGAGCGATGGGGAATGGAATTCCCATGGGAGCTCTGAGACAGGAGTGTAGCTGCTGCTCCTCCGGCTCAGGGAGGCCCCTGTAACCTGGGGCGCTGGGCTCCCTGCTGGCGGCAAGGCAGCACCTCTCCATGCACCCTGCCCCACTCACCCACATCAACGGGGAGCAGTCATTGTCTGTGGCAGGCTATTAGGTCTACCGATCATATTGGCTTCTGAGACATCTCCCCACACTGCCATGTTTTCCTTCTGCCTGCTAAGCCCAGGTCTCAGATATGAGGGCAGGTGTCAACGTTAAGTTTCGGCTGGAAGTGGCATCCCTTAGGCCCAGGTGAGTATGGGAACACACCTGTGGAAGTCCATGAGGTCAGGCACTCTGTGCTGTGGGCCGCTGTGTCATCAAAACGTAAGGGTGCAGTACACGGGGCTGTCTTGACTTGGCTGCAGGCCTAGTCCCCGGGCACCAAACTGTCCCAAGCGTACATGACTCCCACTTCCTGCCACTCTGCAAAGTGGAGACAGCCCAGGGACTCAGCCAAGTGACCTCAGCTCCCCGCCCCTCCTCAGACACCTCTGGCTCCTGTCTGGCCTGAACCCTACAATGTTCTCGTGAGCAGGAGGCCTCCATGTGCCTGGGTTTTGTAGCGTCCTCATGAATTCCTTTCACCTAAACAGATTCCTGCTTTAGTCAGGCGCTGGCTACCTGGGTAACAGAAAGGCTGCTGGTGCTGTCTCTGCTCCCCAGTGACAATGGCTGTTATTGAACCCTGGGTCAGCTCGGGGCCTGCATAAAAAAACAAACCTCTCACTGAATTCTGATAGCAACTTCAGATGCAGAAACTTCTGTGTTTTTATCTTCAGTTGACAGATGAGGAAACAACGTCAGAGAGGTTAATTAGCTTGCTGAGCCTAAGGCTCACAAGAAATCCTTTGAAACCCAGACTCTGAACCACACTGGCTGAGGACAGGCTGGACAGAGGGCAGCCTGGGGTGCTGATGCAGGCAGGGCGGGCGCCTGCAGCTGATGGAAGGACTGCTGTGCAAACTGCCATATCCTCTGTGAAGCCTCAGAGGCTCAGAGACACACCTGACCAAGAGGTGAGCTGGGCCTGTGACTACATCCCAGAGCCTAGCAGCATACCGCTTACATTCGCCATGACTCAGGCCTCTCCTTCCATGTGGACAACTGAGGACATGGGCTCTGTCTCCAGGCACGCTCACCTGGCCTGGACCAGGCCAGGTGATCCAGAGATGTGGACCCAGAACTGCCTGGGTGTAGAGGGGGAGGTGGCTTCTCAGGCCTGGGCACCCCGATGACTATGCATTGAGGCTGTCTGCTCACTGAACCGCCCCAATGTCGCCCGCTCCCAGAGCACAGTGGCAGGGCCAGGGGCCTAGAATAGACTCCGTCAAGCAGGGCTAATGATGAATCTGTGCTGCCAGGGAGGCAGCAGAGACCTCCCGTAGCGGGGGCGGAGACCTCCTGCTGGCCTTGTCCGAGGTCCTGAAGCAGCCGTGGTGGGGCTTGCCTGGTAGCTCAGCTGGTAAAGAATCCGCCTACAATGCAGGAGACTTGGGTTCGATTCCTGGGTCGGGAAAATCCCCTGGAAGAGCGCATGGCTACCCACTCCAGTATTCTTGCCTGGAGAATCCCTATGGAAAGAGGAGCCTGGCGGGCTACAGTCCATGGGGTTGTAAAGTCAGACACGCCTAAGTGTGCCTGGTCACTCTGGCAAAAAAGACTGTGTACCAAAATATGTCTTTTGGTACCAAATACAGCCCAAACTGTGGCGACAGAGGTAAAAATCTAGCCAGGGAGGGAGGGGTGTAGGGAACCTTTGGGTATGCTGGCCTTCTGAGTATGGTTTCAGGGATGTATAGACCTGAATGTATAGACCTGTATTTCGGGGATGTAAATACCCATGAATTGTACACTTATGATGTGTGCACACCTTACTCTAAGTTATATCTCAGCTTGAAGGTACCCAGGGACTGTGAAGTCAGGTGTCTTGTGCAGGCTTTTTCCTGGTGGTGGCGGTGGGAGCCTTAGCTGGTCTTTGGTTTTGTGGCCGTACACAACCCTGGAATCCAGGCAGGCAGCCTTCCCTACTCCATGTGTTGCCTCCACTGGACCCACTCTCCACCACCTCGTCCTTGAAACCTTCTACAGCTTTCCCTGGCAGAGGGAAGTGCTCCTTTTTGAGGTTTCTCCCACCATGACGCCACCTAACTTTCAGGAACAAATTCAGCTTTCTCTCTTTTGAGCTCCCATGCCACCTCATTAATAACATCTATGAACCTACCTCCACAACCAAGACCTGGGACATTTCCCAGTAGCTTACATCTCTGACATCCTTCTTCATCCCACCACTGGGGTTCCCTGCTCCCTCTGGAAATGACCGCTATCCAGACTTCTCCTTCTTATCCCTTTGTTTTGGTGTTTTATTATGTAATATCAAAGGTGTCAGTGTGTCCTAGACTGCTCCATTTATGCTATGGTCCAAATGGAAGAAGCGTCCCTTTACACTCTTAAAAACGTCCCATAAATCTTACGATCACTTAACATACTCACCCATGTAAACAACGCATTACTTGAGTTTTGAACTTTAGAATAATGGCGTCATGTGGTAGGAAGTCCCCTGAGAAGTGCTTGCTTCAGTGTTTCCAAAGTTTATCCATGTTGTTATCACAATACACTCATCTTCACTGCTGAGTACTCTACTCAGTGGTGTGCACATGCCTTGGCAGTGTCTGTTGTGCCCAGTGATTTGAAGTAGGAACAAAACTGCAGTGAGCACTCCTGCACATGACTCCTGGTGGGGGTTCTTGCTTGTGCAAGCAGCCCCTGGCCGCACACCAGGAGGGAACAGCTGGCACACGAGGCGTGCACTCAGTCAACCTGACGAGGGAGCACCACAGCACCTGAGGTTAGCTAAGCCTATCACCCAGGACCTACTGTCCTCTAGACTGTAAGCCCCACAAGGCCAGGGCTTAGTACTCTTTTTATCCTAGCTCTTAATACAGTGCCTGGAACCGGCAGGTGCTCAGTAGATGCTGAAGGCCTAGATGTTCAGGGGGCTCTGGACGGCTTCCCTTCTGAGAAAGGAACTCAGACACTGATGCTAGCAGGGCACGTGAGCAGAATGTGTGCCAGCAGTAGGTGTTATGAACGCACTGCAGTTAGAAGTGCTCTGGGCCCCTGGCCTCCCTCAGCTGAGCTGGGTCCCCAGCTTGCCCCCAGGCCTCTGACAGCCAGGCCCACTGAGACCGGCACCCACCAAGGTGAAAGCCACGATGTAGAGAAAAATCACAGGCCTGGGTCAGGGGACTTGTTTTCTATTTCTGGCCCTGCCATTAACAAACTGGGTGACCTTGGGTGAGTTACTCTGTCTCCTTTCTTGTCTTATGAGTTTGGACAGTGATAGCTAATTCTTGAACTTGAGAACTCAGAGTCACCTAGGAAGCTCGTCACAAGTGCAGATTCCCAGGCCCTGGCCCACAGGAATTGAGGACTGGAGTGAGAAGTGATACATGTGTATTTACCTGAGAGTGAATTAAAGAAAGAGAGAAATGCTTATCGATGGTGAAAGGATAGAACACACGGATTAATAAGAAGGTCCATACCCCTCCCCCAGTATTGCTACCTACAGGCAGGTAACTGGTTTACATTATCTATTTTAGATCTTCTGTTGGTTATCATCTCATTGCTAAACAATAGGCCAGTTCCTTGTTTTACCAACTTCAAATGTTACGATGTTCTCACTGTCTTCCTGCGATGACAGGTGAGGCTTGAGCTCACCCACCCAGCCCAGTCCCAATGGAGCCCTGGCATTATTCTTGGAAGCTGCGTTTTAGCAAGCAACCCGGGTGATTCTGAGATCGCTGGTCTGCCAGCCACACTTAAGAGAAGCACTGGCCTGGTGCGATGTCTCTCAAACCCCTGGTTTTTCTGCTTGGCTTCTAGAGTTTGCTAATAGAACCTTTCCCCACCGCTGAGGGCTCTGAGAGGCTAGGCATGGGAGCCGCACTGGCAACCACACTGCCCTGGGTTCACGGTGGGTGGACCGGCCCTGCCCTGCCATCGTGTTCCTCTTTCTCTAACGTGTCGCCTCCCGTTCCCCCAGTTGCATAATGAGGACGAGCAGATTTCCCTTTGGGAACTGGCAGAGCTCTGGCTCTAGCAGATTGCTGAGCATCTGACTCCTTTATAACCACCAAAGAGTGGTATCTTCAGACAACAGAGCGTACAGAAATGAGATGCACACACCACAGCTATCCGGGATGAACCTCCCAGATGAGCTGAGCGAGAAAAGGCAGGCACATGAGGACACATACTGCAGGACTCCACTTACATAAAAAATCAAAACCAGGCAAAACCCAAAATACAAGCACGCAACGACACAGTCAAAACTCACCCGCTGGGGTGAAACAAGAGGGTTGCCTTTGGGGAGATAGTGACTGAGGGCAAGCTTATGAGGGGCTGGTGAGGTTCTAGGTTGTATGTGCTTATATTGCTGTGTCCACTTTGTGAAAATCTGAGCTGCACAATGATAATCTGTGCACCTTTCTGAAGGTATATTTCAATAAAGAGAGAAGAAAAACCATGTGGTTCTCCTTCCTCTCCCCTAACAAGCCCTTCCTTCGGACAGGCCCAAGTAGGCAGTGTGCGTTAAGTCGCTCAGTTGTGTCCGACTCTTGCAACCCCACAGACTGCAGCCTTCCAGGTTCCTCTATCCAAGGAATTCTCCAGGCAAGAATACTGGAGTGGGTTGCCATTCCCTTCTTCACAGGATCTTCTTGACCCAGGGATTGAACCCAGGTCTCCTGCATCGCAGGCAGATTCTTTACCGTCTGAGCCACCAGGGAAACCAGAGATAGGTCTTGTTTTTGCAGCACAGTGTGAGGTGGGGAGGGATGTGAATGCTGCTGGTCGTGATGCCTCCCAGACTTCCAGCCTGGCTCCCCGCAGAGTGGGGCGACCTGCTGGGTCAAGGAAGAGGCTGGCGATGAGGCCCAAGCATGTTCCCCGGGAAGGCTGACAAGATCCTAGCCAACCAGGACTCGTGTGCCATCTTCCCCACCTGCTAGCTGCCAAGCTGTCCGGGGGGAGGGTGGCGTATGGGCCCCCAGCCCGCCTCCCCAGGCTGCTGGCCAACCCACTGTAAATATTATTACACTCCTACGCATCTGAAGGACGTTAATTATTAAAACACATGCCACCCAGGGTAGTACACTGTAATTAGGTTCAAATTAAATTAGCATCCTCTTGTAATTAGGACATCAATAACCACTCTTGAGGCACCGGTTCTCTAGCCCCTCCCTGTTGCTTCCCAACATGGGATAGAGCAAGAAAAGGGGTCCATTGCCTCTCTTCTTGGGACACAGAAATAATCAAACCAATAAATAAAGTGGAGGCAGTTGTGTGAACCCTTTCTCCACTGTCTGCCTGCCCGCCCTATTGGTCCTGCCCACTGGCAGGGAGGAGGCAGGTAAGGGTTGCTGGGGAGGGGTCTTGGGCGTCAGGACTTCTTCCCAGTGGCTACCTAAACCCTGGAGTCTGCAGCATCAGTCCTGAGTCTGGGAAACTTCCCAGCCCGCCTGGATTGGCAGTGCCGCTCTCTTGCCATCCATCAGTCTGACTCTACCCTCCTCCTCTTCTGTGATGCCTCCCTAAACACTAGGCGAGGGTCTCAGCCTTGTCCTGGGGTGAGACCACTGCTGAGGCTTGTTACTGGGGTTTCAGCATCTGCTGCCTTCTGGGCACCTAGACTGCACGCTGAGAACCTGTGGAGGTGGCCTTGGCACTCAGCAGACCTGCGGCTGTGCTGGTGCTGCTGGGTCTTAACCGTGTTTGGTGGATGGATGGATGGATGAATGACAGGTGCTCAAATAATTCTGCTGCTCAACTAGGAAGGTGGATGGGGAGGCAGAGCTTATGAGCCAACATCAAGGAGCATGTTTTGCAACTCTAGCAGGAGAAAGACCTTGGAGATGGTTTTTTTCTTTTTTGGTGCTATTTGCGCAAGTGCTGATGCTGGCTGGCCTCAATGGGGAACGAAAAGAAGATATGCCAAGGCACCCGCGCACTCTGAGCGACTCTTTAAATTCTGCACTTTAGGCGCCTGGCTCATCCACCCTAGCCCCGGCCCTGCCTGGCCAGGACAGACCTCAGAACTCAACTGACATGGTAAAGAGAATGCTGAGCTGGGGCCAAAACCAGGAGCAGCAGGGCCTCCAGCCTGGTGAATACTCTGACCTTTGTCTAAATCAGCCTTGGAGCAAGAAAGTAAGAAGGGGGAAGACTCAGGCATCACTTCAGCTGGAGAACCATGGAGGGTTTATCCTTGGGCGCAGATGTAACCAAGGAAACTGTTAAGACAGAGACATGATTTCAGACCCTTTCACTAAAAGAGTGGGCTGGCATTTTGCCCCTTTGCCAACTGTGTTCAAGTGAATACACAGTGACTACCTCCGGGCCCCACCAGAAGGGAGCGAAATGGGTGAAACGGCATTCTCTTCTCTCTGACAAGTCTCCTCGATGGATAAAAGTGAGAGACCCTGGTGAGAGTGGGCCTGCCTGCAGGGGTTAGAACAGCTTCTCTAGGAGCAAGGACAGACGGCAGACTTCATCACCTGCGTTCCTGCAGCCTTCTCGGGCCCCCACTGGGGCTGTCCAGAGCCGTGGGAAATGGTTTACTGGACCATGAAGAGGTTCTGATCAGAGGACCAAAGACACTCCAACCCAGAGAGACGGCAGGCAGAGCCCATAGGTCCTGCAGGGAGGAGGGGAAAGGGGTTCCGGCTGCCGCACAGCATGCGACAGCCCTCCCCAGCCCTCCCCATCCTGCCCTTGGTTCTCTCTCGCCTCTCTCCTTAACTGGAGTCACCCCAAGCAGAGGGAGACGGGAGTCCAGGGCAGAACCCCACATGAGCCCTGGGTCTGAGTAAGTGCCAGGAGCCAGAATTTTCTGGGGACCCAGACCTCATTGAGGGATGAGAGCCAGCCAGCCAGGCTCCACAAAGCGTCTCCCCGCCCCCCACAAAGTCACCTCCTCTGACTTTCTCCAAAGACTAAGAAATGACCAGTCTTAATACATGGCAGCTCGAAGCATCACCCCAGATCAGAATGTGGGGCAGAAAAGGGGGGCTGCCAAGAAGACAGGCCACCACGTGAGTACATGCCTAGGAAGGTCAGGGCCACAAGGATGGGGCTCTGGAGTTTGGGGGAACAGGCAGGTTCCCTGGACTCCACGGGTGCTGGAGTGATGAGCTCCACAACACGTGTACACCTTTTTCACCCTGAGAAGCACGGGGCATCTCACCACACACACCACAGCAGCCACTCTTAGGGTGCCCCCTCGGGGCCTAGGAGTAGTCTGGGGTTACGGGCACCCTGTCAAGTCAAACAGAGCCAGAGCTAAACTGGAGAGACTGGCTCTCCTCAGCCTGGGCCTCGACCCCTCTTGGAGCCCCTTGTTCTCCAGTGGACACTGGAGGGATCCAGGTGGAGACCAGGGGCCTCGACCTCAGTGCACTGCGCCAGTCTGTCTGGGCATTAGGCTTTCCTTTCGCTGCAGCAGGAAGCCAGAATGCACCTCACTTCTCTCAGTGAGACCTTGCTGGTCCCTTGGGGGGTGCTGGTGGGTCCGGCCAAAGGACAGGCCCAGCAACCTCTCGCCTGGGCACCGTATGCTGAGCTGCTGAGGTTCTTGAGAGCAGTCACGTGCAGATGAGTCAAAGGAGAAGACCTGCAGGCTTCTGCACGATGGCCATGGTGCCAGGCATGCCCTCCAGGCCCTGGGAGTTGCTCCGAAGTTCTGCCCTGATTCCCGTGACTGGCTGTTTTCCAGGAGCGTGGTCAGGCACACTTGGGAGACATTTGAGTGCCATGTCACCTCCTGGCTGGAGCTGTCGAGATTCTGGGCTCTGGGCTCCACCATCACCAATAAGAGCTGCAGACAGCATGTACTATTTTATTGGGCCTCAAAAGCTTTAAATACAGAAATAGGAAGGGCTGGGCAAAGGGGCAGATGTGGACACGCTGGCATTTGAGAATGGACGTATCAGAAAAACCACATAATCAACAGCTGGACAGAGAGCCGGGGAGAAGGGCAGGCTGGGGTGGACGTGGGGTGCCAGTCGGCAGCCAGCCTTAGGATCAGGATTAAGCCCCCCATTAGGACAAAGTCTTTCATGTTTCTTCCTGATTTGAGGACAATTGAAAAAAAAAAAAGAACAAAAACCTCCACAAACCTCCAAATAGAAACAAAATCAGCTGAGAGAGACAGCGGAGGGCAGTGCCTGTCCTCTTGGAAGACAATGCCTGCCCCCTGAAAGCCATGGTGGTGGGGGGCTCTTCCCACCCCCTGCCCAGGTGCTGCCCTACGAGACATTCCCAGACACTGAAGCAAAGCTGGACCCAATCTACGCCCCGATTTGAGGTCTGGAGCTGAAAACACCCTCCCGGCAGAGGAAGGGGTGCTGGCGTGAGCGGTGCTGGGGGTCAGACCCGGTGCCTCCTTAGCGGCTGTAGCCAAACTCATCTGCGTCGTCGGCTCGGAAGTCTCCGTAGCGCCACAGGTTCAGCTGTGAGAAAACAGCAAACGGCTTGTCAGGGAAGGCGGGACAGGCTTGGAACTCAGACGGCCAAAGCCCCTCTCCCAGGACCCTCTGGGGCTCCTGAGGCAAAAACTCACCCTGGCACTCTTGGCTGACTCCTGGGCGTTCAGGTATTCTGTGATCTGGGGGGAACAAGAAAACAACCGGATGGATGGTCAAGGTGGGGGTACTTGCGGCTGAGCAGCCAGAGGGGCCTGGCGGAGGCCCAGGTCAGGTCACATCACTCCCCTGCTCAAGGGGTTCCCAGCTCCCACCAAGGAAAATCCAAGTGCAGAGTCGCCGTCTCCTTGTTGCTTCCAGACTCTGCTGGCTGCTCCAATCGCCTGAAACGTGCTTCTCCCTCCTGTCCACCTGGCTACCTATCCCGCCTGCTCAAGCCTCTGGTTAAGAGTCACCCTCTTAATAAGACCTCATATGATCCCCTTTTGAAAATTATGACCACTCCCCATATTCCCGATTCCCTTTACTTCTACTTTCTCTTTTTCCATCGCACTCATCGTCTAATGTCTAATTTTGTTGACTTTTTTATTCTTTGTCTCCTCATGTTTGAATGCAAGTTCCATGGGGCAGGAATGTTGTCTCTTATTCAGAGATTTGCAGATCCTCAGTAAACATTTACTGAAAGAATGAGTACGTGAGTGAACAAACACATTAGGTGTTTCTTGACACTGTATTCTTGCCTGGAATATCCCACGAACAGAGGAGCCTGGTGGGCTGCAGTCCATAGAATTGCAGGGTTGGATACAACTGAAGCGACTTTAGCACTCACACAGACACCAGAAGCATTACGGGTAGTTCCATATGGGGGACACTAAGATCTCCAGGCTTATAGCGAAACTTAAGCTAACTCCTAGGAGTGATCCAAGAAACTGCAGGGAGACTAGGGGTCAGGCCCCTCCTGTCCAGACAAGACACAGGAGTGATCCACAGTGAAGTCTTGTTCCAAATGAATTATCAAACCGCATAACCAGAGCTACACACCCACCAACCCCCATTCCGCACGTGAGGAGAGAGGAAAGGCAAAAGGGGGAAGCAAGGCCTAGTGGACAGAGAAGAATGTTGGTTTCAACCCTGCTGCTTGAGTCCCTCCAGCTCAGGAGGGTGGGGGGAGCTGGGTGCTGCAGAAGGGCACGGGGGCTTCCCACCAGCCTGACCTGTCCCTGGAGGCTGGCCTGTCATGGGGAGAGGCTGGGGAACTGGGATGGAACAGTGCTGAGTGGGAGAAGCCTGGCTCTAATGATCTACCACTGAGCTGTGCAAGGTGGTTCCCCAGCTGGCAGACCCCATCCTCGTGGTCCACCCTAGGGCAGTCAGGCTGGTTGCGCTCTCCTCACTTCATGAACGGGAGACTCAAGTGTCCAATGGTTGACCCCCAGGGCCAGATGTTTTATGAAGGAGGGAGGTGGGACTCAGGCCCAGCTCCCCACAGGCTGGAGGGGGTTGTGGCAGTCTTCTGAGTAAGTGGCTCAGATGGCACTGAGTGCTGGGAGCTGCTGATGGGCTTGGAGAGGAGGACGTGAGGACAGGAGAGACAGCATGCTAGGCTGTGACCCTCTCCGCGCCACCCCTGGCACAGCTTCCTGGCCTGTCACCAGGAGGGATGGGCAAAGGGAAACTTTCTGCTCCAGTTTGCAGCTACAGTTTTCAGCCAAACCGGCAGCCTATTAATTTGGGAAGTAATTAACTTTTTTAAAAAAACCCCAACGAACCCAAATCCATTATCTTTCCCCCGCAGGAGCAGCAGGATGGTGGGTCCCTGCTCCCTCACTGGCTCCCGGGGGCACCCACCCTCCTCTGGGACGCCAGAGGTTGCTCCACCCCCACGGCACGTACCACTTTCTGGAACTGCTTCTCCTTGCGTACCTCCACCATGACCAGCCCCTCCTTCACCAAGCCCAGCCCCACGTCCCCCTTGGAGTCAGCGAACTGCAGGGTGACGTGCGGGCAGCCGGCGCTCAGGTGCTCCACGTTGAGCAGGCACTGCGTGTTCTGGATGTCCCGTACCACGCTGTCCACTGCGTCGGTCCGGGCATCCTCCTGTGGCGGGCACAGACCCAGGTCAGTGCGAGAGGCTGGTGCCAGCCAAGAGCTGCGAGGGCCCCAGGTCCCGGACCTCCAGGAAGTCTGCCTAGACGTGCCAGCATCACCTCACTACACGCTCAGCTCAGACCCCTCCCATCTACGATACAAAGAATAACCTCCCTGCCAGGGCAGACAAGGGCCCGGCTCACTGCCTGACACTGCCTGCAGCTGGTAGACTAGTCTTCACCCAGTGTGCCCTGTCCCACGAGGCTCCCCTCCCCAACCCTGCACATGGCTCCTCAAGAGCCTACTCAGATGCGCCAAGGCCACCTCGCCTTGACCCGGACCTCCCTAGCCACGCCCCTCACCCCTGTTATCACTGTCTCCACCCCCCATCAGCCAGGACGGCCCCAGTGGAGGATTTCTGGCAGAGGTGTGACCCGGTCAAATCTATTTGGGGACAGTCACTTCTGGTGGCACCGTCTGAGATTGGAAGGAGTATTGGGAGACAACTGCAGCCCAGAGCCAAGCAGGCTAGAGGCAGAGGCCCCAAGTGGGGGCCACAGTGGGGTGCAGCCCCGTGAGAGTGGGCGAGGGGTGGGGGGTGGGACCCAGGACGGCTTTGCATTTAGTTCCCGTGGGTACATGCTGGGGCTGCAGCAGTGGTCATGTGTCAGGGGATGGTCCCCTTTGGGAGGAAGAAAGGGGTGGAGACTCACATCTTGGGGCACCTGGATGAAGGCAAAGGCATACTCTGTGGCTTGAGCTGGTAGCACGCGGGTGCTGAAGGCAGGCGGCAGGGTGCCCAGGCGGGTGGACGGCAGGATCTCCCTCTGTAGAGGACATACCGGGCCAGCGGCGTCATGCACTGGAAGCCCCCTTGCTCTTGGGGGACGATTCAAGTGGCCAGGCCCCTGAGCACTCTAACTCAGCCCCCTCCCGCACCCAGGACTCATTTCCACGTGTACAGGCCTGCGGGGTCAGCAAAGCCGGGGAGGCGGGGCCCGGTGGTGGCTCCAACTGACACCGCCCACCTGATCACTGGCCTCTCACTGCTGTCTCCACTTTTCCCCATGCCTTCCCACCATGACAGGGGCTCCCTGACCACTTTCCCACAGGCTGGGGTGGGGTTGGGGGGCAGGGGTGCCTGGCTGGGAGAGCACTCTAAGATCAGGGTCCTGGCCCAGGTGTGCAGGGCAACCCCAGTTGGCAAGACCCTGTCCTGTGTGTATTCCTGGGTGTGGGCTGGGAGCATGGCCCCGCTCTGGGTTTTCTATTCACGGGCCCCTCCACACCAGGAGCAGCACGGCTCTGAAGGACAGCTTTCTCTCCTGCTTGCTGCAGGGAACGGTCAACACACTCTCAGGCCCAGTCCAAGGGGCATTTCTCCCGGGGGTACCAGTCCCTTCTCAGCAAGCTGGTTTGGGATGTGCTGGGGATCAGCACCCAGGCACCTTGTGGACCAGGAGACGGGGTGTACAGGGCCAGGACTTCATGGCCCCCTCTTTAGAGTTTGGGCAGGAGAGAAACTGGGGCTGTGACTGGGCCTGGACAGGAGACCACTCAGGGCTCACAGGCCTCTGAGCAGAGACACTGGTGTTGCCCGGTCCCTCAGGACGAGCAGCAGAGAGGCCCACAGGGTCCCAACCTGTCAGGGAGGGAGGGGGAGGTCTAAAGCTCAGATGGACTTGACCTAGGGGCAGGCCCCTCCTGTGCTGCTCGCCCACCTCCGACCCTGCACTCACGTTGCCGTAGTCGATGTAGAAGACGTGTACTTTGGCAGGAGACTCGACTTTCTCCACTCGGGCGCGGTACCTGCAATGGCATCACGGGCGGAGCTCAAGGGACAGCCCTGAGGAGACTCCCCGGAGCCTCAGTGACGGCAGGCCAGGGGGTGCAGTGTTTCCCCGCCCAGGGCTCAGAATGAACACCCATGGGTGTCACAGGGGGCCAGTTTTCAGACTCCACCAGGACCCCATCTAATGGAATCAGAGCATAGCTGGGAGCAGAGGGAGGGAGAGGGGAGCATGTAGAGCAGATTAATGTGTCCTTGGGGCATAAAGCAACAAGACTAATGACTAGATTGATGTCTGCTGTTTAAACCCAGCACACTAAACAGCAGCTGTAATTAGCTGGCAGATCTGTCTGGGAGGCCACAGCAGGGAACGCATCCAAGTCACTTCGTCACCCTGGGAAGGCCATGGGCCCTATCTTGGTAGATCAGATGTAAGTGACCTTCCTGCAGCCTGGGAGTGCTGCTACTCTTGTACCAGACAGCTGGGGTGGAGGGTGGTGGCTGGTTCGGGCTCACAGGAACCAGTGACCCCTCACTAACCCTGCCCCCTCCTGACATCATCTTTCCTGTGCGGGGTGCTGGGGTGCTGGGGTGCTGGAGAGATGCAGCTAGCCAGGGCACCCCCAACAGAAGAGAGCAGGAGAGAGGAGGAGGGATTCTCCTGTACCCTAGAGGCCGACTGCAGAAAAACTGTGGGTTACACTGCAGGTTGCAATTGGGCAACATAGAGGACCACTCTGGAGAGCTGGCCAAGGTCAAGAGCGACCACTCAGTGGAAAGCAGGTCCATACGGAGAATGCCTCAAGTCTGGCTGGCATTTCTGCCGGCTGGTGCCCTGGAGACAGACCTCCTCTTGCTCCTGCTTAAGACTCTGCCTTGCTTGGGTCCAGGTGGCTTACCATTCTCCGTCTACGAATTTGGCGATGCAGAATTCGCCCCGGCGAGGGGCGTAGGAGCCCTCGACGGGAGGGTGGCTGGCAATGTCATTGCGCATGTTCTCCATCAGCTTCTCCAGCTGGGTGCCTGTGGGGAGGAAGAGGGAGTGAGACCTGGGTGCCACGTTCCCTGGAGCCTCAGCTCTGGATGGGGCTGGGTGGAAGACGAACCCAGGGAGTGGCAGGATGTGGACTGTTGCAGGGTGCCCACAGCACTGGCTTGCCCCCATCCTGCAGGGAAGTTCTCTTTGGTTCCTGCTCAAGGAGGTTCATGATATTTTGCAGACAGTTCAGGCCTAAGAGGTACCCAGCCTTCCAGTCTTGGCTGTCCCTGGGGATGCGCAGGGACTGTTCCTGGGCTTTGGTTTAGGAGGTGGAGAAAGTGAGTGGCCACCAAGCAAGGCCCAAGCCAACCTGCCTTCTCCATTCCTACCAGGGCTGGCCCTGGCCTGGGCCACAGAAGTGGTGACGGACAGCCACTCTGCCAAGTCTCCCGGGGATAAAAGTGGAGATGAAGGAGGGGGCCCCTTATGACCCTGCACAAGGAAGGGACCTCAGAGTCTGGGCTGTGAAAGTTGGGAGCGATTCCAGGAGCAGGGCCCAGTCTGTCTGTTCAGAGGTGGCCGCTCCGACACAACGTGTCTAGAGACATGTGCGGAACTGAACCACCCAGCCAACTCACTGCCCTCCTCCACGGAGTGGGGCGGGGCCCCTTCCTTGCCTTTTCTTTCCTGAACCACCCTCCCTGGGTCATCCGCCTGGCAGCTGGTCTGTGTCCCTGGGTGTGGCAGCCCCAGGGTCTTCTCAGGGGCCCCCTCCTGCTGCGTCCCGTCACCACCCTCTTGCTCTGCGTCAGTCCCAGTGGCTTCTCCTTTACATCCCTCTGGCTCTGACTCAAGCTCTACGCCTGGCCTTTTCCCACCTGCTTCGTTTCCAGGGGGAGGGTGCTGGGGGGGAGGG
>SJYQ01006599.1:238804-292994 GCA_006410935.1 Redunca redunca
TTCCTCCCCCACCCTCAGGGCCCGGGGCCACCCTGTTACACAGCCTGACACATGTCAGCCATCGGTGCACTTGTCACAGTGGGCCTTATCCATTCCCTGTCTGGTTTATGCTTCTGCCACTGCACCGTGGGCTCCTTCAGGGCACAGACCATAGCTCACTTGGTTCTGCCACTTCTCTTGAGACCTAGTAAAGCTCCGACCATGCAGGGTGCTTGGCAACCACACTGTGTTGAAGAGGGGTCTGCAGGTTTGTGCCTGTCCACACTCGGGCCCTGTCCTGGCCTTCACGAGACGGTTTCTGGGACTTTTTAGAAGCAGCTGCCCTCCCCCTGCCTGGCAGTAAACCCTCTGTTCTCCTGCACCTGCATTTCTTGCCCAGGCAGTAAAATTTCAGGGACATAGAAGCCTCCTCTACACAGATGAGATCTTGTTATACTTGCTCTATTATTATTATTTTGCTCCAAGGCAGCAGCTCTGCGAATAGGCAAAGCCCTCTGGGAGGTCCTTACACAGGGCCTGGTTGGTCACGTAGGGCCAATGGCAATGCATTCGTTACTTCACCAGATCCTTCCCGAAGGCAGGCTTTAATTAAGAGAAGGGAAAAAGGGCCAGAGGATGTCCCTGCCTCCCAGAGGGGCCAAGGGTTTCAGGAGAGGGAGGCTGTGTATGCCCAGGTCCCTGTTCATGGATTTGATGGAGGGCAGGCTTTCTCTGGAGCTCACAGCCATCCAGGTGGCGTGCCACGCAGCACGTCACTTGCTCCTCCAATCTTCCAATGATACGTGGTTCCCCCCAAGTTCCCCTTTTCTCCTGGTTATCTGCCTTGGCTGCCACTTGGTGTAGTGTCCTGGCTTCCGAGAGCCGTCACCAATGGCCAGGCAGGGTGTGGAACCGATACAGGAAGCCTCTGAGATGACAGAGACTACGTGGCAAAGGCCTTGAACTCAGCCTCAGGCTCTGCCCCCTGGAGACCCCAGCACCTGTTTGTACTCAAAGCGAGTCCTACCTGGCAGGACCCAGAGGCCAGGTGCAGCCTGCCTGGGAGCCGGGGTTCCTGGGCAGGGTCTCCTTTGAGTTCCCTTTCCCCAAGCTCCCTGGGGGCCTTCTTGCCAGCTCCTGGGCTCAGGAGTAGCTCTCATTCCTGCCTGGGCCACCTTTCAGACCTGGAGGTCTCCTCCTGGCTTCACTTCCCAAGCAGTGGCTGGGCCCCTCTCACCAGGAATGCTGCTGACCACGAGAGACCCTAACCCTGCAGGCTCAGCAGCTCATCTCAGCCCCTCCCCGGCTCTGCTCCCCTCTCAAGCCCAGCCGGCCCAAGGTTCAGAATGGTCAGTCTCCCCGTGAAATAACACTGCCACAGACACAGCTGCCCAGGCATATCGTTAGTGGAGAGCTGGCTGACGTGAGGCTGTCGACCACCTGGAGTAGGCCTGGGGTGGCACCGAGGAGGGCAGGGAGAGCCGCACCCTGGCACCCTGCCACCCACGGGGCTGCCTCCGTGTCACTGATGCTTCCCGACCCCTCCGCCTTGCAAAGACCTGGTTTCCTCGACCGAGAAGTAGCTTAAAGAGCTTTCTCCTCTGATCTCAACTAAAATGTTTCCCTGCACAGGGTGGCAACTGAGAGGCGGGAGGTCAGGATGGACAGAGTAAAGGGAGTGGAGGTGGAAGCCGGGCCAGAGGGGCCCCAGCGCAGTTGCTGTGAGAGCTGGCTCTGCTGCCCTCTCTGCTCTGGAAACCTGAGCTCTCTGTCGAGGGCAGGGGGCGGGGGGCACGGCAGGGAGAGGACCCTGGCCTCAGTGCACAGCACTGGAGGGCAGGAGGAAGAGGGAAGATGGAGAAGAGGGTCCTTCAGAAAGACTTCCTGGAGATGACTTCCCCTAGAGTGCCGCCTGTTTCCACGGCAACTGGTCACCACTCGGGGCTTACAGGAACCTCTGGAGGAGGAGAAACCCCAGCAGAGACAAGCCCGGGCTCCCCCTACCCTGCCCTCCCCGGGGAGGCTGAGGGGCAGAGGCGCGGAGCAGAGCCGGCGTGCGCTTCCCAGCCACGTGGAGACAATCTGTCATTGCTTCCTGACAAGCTCCGAGGGCACGATCCTCCTGCCCAGCCCCGCCAGGGGTGTCTGGGAGGAAAACAATGACCTAAGAGTCTCAGAGCACCACCCAGACAGGACTGGTGACCGAAGCAGTCCTCAGAGGACTGCTCAGCCTTGCTGGCCCCGTTGTGGCTGAGAATATGACCTTGGGCCCAGAGCGCCGGCTCAGGGGCCTGGGAGGTGGGCAGCAGCCGCAAGCTACGCAGGGAGGCCCCTGGAAGCCTGGGTCCAGCTGCCCGAACAGGGGGGCCTGGAGGTGGTCCGGCCCTGCGCCAGGAGCCGTCAGGCGGTGGAAACGGGGCCGGGTGTGCGCTCACCTGTCTCCACATCCTGCACGTAGAAGTGCAGGTCGTCGGTGATCTCCGTCACAAACACCGGCTTGTAGCTGGCCGAGCGCTCCTTCTCCTCCAGCACGGGCATCAGCTCCTCCACGGGCTGCTCCTCGTAGTGGGCCCAGACCTGCACGTGTGGTCAGCAGAGGGTGGGGCGAGGGGTTCAGGAAGTGAAGTCAGAAAGGATGCCAGGAAAGGGGCTCTGGGGAGGGGAGATCACTGCCCTGGGGGCGAGTGAGTGTGGGGGCGATGTTGCGTCATGCTGGTCTGCGTCATGCCCTGGAGGGCAGAGGTGGGGGTGCGGGAACTTCCAGTCCAGTAGCTCCCAAACTCTGAGGTGTCTGGAACAACTGGGGATCTTCCTGGGAATGAAGGTGCCAGGGTGCCCACCGCACCTTCACCCCCCGCGCCGCCTGCCCATCACGATGTGCTCTAAGGGTCCCAGGGAAAGGGAATCAAAACTCAAGACTGCCAGCGACTCCCACGCATGCCAGGCGTGTGAGACCCTTGGCCCTGCGGTGGTGTCCCGTCCCCGTCTCCTTCCCTCACACCCCCTGTGGGGGTCACTGAGCTTCCCAGGCCGTCCCACCGTCATGGGGCTGTGGGCGTTCCTGAGGCTCTCCAAGCGATGGCACTGGGCCGCGGAGGGGAGGGCCGCCGCTGTGCGAGGGCGCCCGTCCTCTGCACCTCAAGGAGGGTGCCCTGACCCCGGCTCCACCCTTCCCTCCCTCCCCCAGCCCGGCACTCTCAGGGCTGCAGTGCTCAGAAGCTGATGCGGGGTGACAGCGCGTCAGGTCCAATCCCTCGGCCAGGAGATTATCCCAGTAGTGAGGCCTGTCAGAGCAGGGGAGGGAGACGGCCTTCCAGCGGGGTGGCGGAAAGGGGCTGGGGAGTCTGGGGGACTGGACCACACCCTGGGTCCCTCAGACACACACACACAGGACTCGGGCGGGCGGTGACAGAAGTTATCAGCCCAAACCTTATAGGCTCACTAGGGGCCACACTAAACGTTACCCAAGTACTAGGTCATCTAATCCTCACAACAAGCTTTTCAAAAGGGATCAACATTACCCCTGATTTTACAAACGAAGAAACCGAGGCACACAGGCTTGGTAGATGTGGCAGAACCGGGATTTGAACACAGGGGGCTGGGCCCTAGAGCCCTTCAAGGGGAATTTTAGCATCACCTGGGCCCCTGAACACAAAAGGCAGCGATGAGCAGTGGGAAAAGACGTAGGTGGGAGTTGTGGACTCCGGTCCTTTCACTTTCCCCTTTAATTCGCTGTGTGACCTCGGTCAAGTCACATGCCTTCCCTGAGTCTCCTTTTCTTCCCCTGCAAGAGGTGGTAGTTGGACCACGTGAACCTTCTGCTACACGCAGACTCCTGGGGCATGGTGGAGCGGTATACCAAGAAACAGACGCAAGCCGGAAGTACTGAACCACTTTGGGCCACACCCGTGAAAGCATGCTCCTGCCTCTCATGCGTCCTTCCACTGGAAGGAGAGGCCTGGGCCCCGGGGAGCTGGAATGAGCAACAGGGACTTTCTGAGCCTGGTGGGGAGGCTGCTCGGGAGTGGCGGAGACGTCGCCAGCGGCAGTCCTGGCCCAGCAGTCTGTGCTGTGTGCCAGCCCCACCGCACCACTCTCCAAACTGTGCCCCTAAGTCTGCAGACCAAGTCAGGGCCTCCCTCCGCTCCTGTTCCCTGCCTTTCCCAGGCCCCTGCGCTGGCTCCTGAGCCTGCCCCCATCCTAACCCCACCCCACTTGCCTCGGCTGCAGGGGAGGGAGGCTCCTCTGCCCTGTGGACAGAATGGGAACAGACTGACAGGCTGAGAGTAGAAACTCCTCAAGCCAAAGTGCCTCAGGCGACAGTGTCAGGCTTCCTCCTGGAGAGAGACGGTGGGGCGTCTTCCCTGGCAGGTTCAGGGGCCAGTGGGGTGGAGGTTAGGGATGATGCAGACAGAGCCTTGGGGTGGCCCTCGGGCTCCTTTCCTACCAGGAGGCAGAGACAGGCCAGTCCTATGGGGTCCCACAGCTCAAGGGGCAGTGGGCAGGCAGGGAGCAGAGGACACTGGAAGCCTGAGGCTACCCGAGGCCAGAAGAGGCGGAGCTGCTCCTCAGATGGAGCGCTCCATTTCTGAGAGGGCAGGCTTGGCCCTCAGTCACAGAGCCCTGCAGGGCCCCTGCAGAAGCTGGTCAGTGTGGCCCAGTCAGGTGGCTTTGTGGTGGGAAGGAGTCAGTCAGCTGGAGGGCAGGTCCCCACCCTCAGAACAAGGGCAAGCTGGGCCCACACCAACTGCGGTTGTCCCTCTGCAGAACCTGGGCAGGGAGGGGCTCACACGTCAGCCAGACACCCTCTGTGACCCCTTGGTGGCCCTGGCTACAGATCCCGGGGGGCAGTGGGCAGGGAGCCCCCTCCCTCCTCTACTCCACACTGCTGGGTCAGCCACTTCCTGTCCTGCTCAGATTCCCTGCACCCCGGGGCCAGCTTAGCGGCAGAGGAGAGGGAGTCTCTTCTGTCCTCACCTGCCCCCCTGCCCCGCCTTCCCTGCACTTCCTCCCGGGGGAGCCCCAGGTCCTCCTCCTGGCAGGCTGCGGGCCATGTGGACCGAGGTTCCACTGCATGGAACCTTTCCTTTCTAAATCCTATTTAATACCGCTGCTCAGGAGGCTCCAGAGGTGGGGCTGGCATGCAGCCAGGGTGGTGGAGGCCTGCAAGCCCGCAGTGGGGAAGCTAAAGCTCAATAAAAGCCAATCAATGGCCAATCCAGGCCTGTCAAGGGCCCTGCCAAGGTATGAATGGGGCAGGGGGTATGGGGGACAGACAGCTGCCATCTGAGGCTTCCTCTCTGGCCCTGCCCAGGATCCCGAGAGGAGGGGGAGGGGGAACCCTGCAACCAGCTTCCTACAGACTGGCCTCTTCACTAAGAAGAGGAGACGGCAAGGCGCAGGGGGGATCAGGCCTTGCAGGGAGGCAGCTAAATTCTCAGAGTGGGGAACAGCATTGTTGGAGATCCCCATTCAGACCTGTTCACATGCACATAATCACCCCCACCCAAGACTTCTATGTGCCCCCGGTCTCACAAAATCTCTTGTTATTAGCTTCTTCAGCCTACAGGGGACCACGATGATCTCTTAACCCCAGATGCACCTGTCTCTCGACAGCTAAGGCAGCTCTCATGGGGTCACCGGCAGGGCAGGCTGGGGATCCTGGGGACACCTCAGATACCAAGTTTACTGCTCGCCAGCTGACCCCCAGATTCTCCCGTCTGAGACCAGCTAACTCAGAGGGCTGCTGCAAGGCTCTGCCCACGCTGTTCCCAGAGAGCAGCCCCGCCAGGAGGAGGGGGGTCAGGCTAGATTCCCACAGGCCTCAAGGAGGAGGGGATATGCAGGAGGACCCCCGGAGGCGGGCGGGCCGGCCCTCGCACCGAGAGTGGTGTGCTGCATTTTAATTGGACTGGAATAAAAGCACGCAGCCTGTGTAAGTAATTAATCACTGGTAATTACTCCTCAGCACCATCACGTGGCACCAGAGAAATGATGACTTGGGTTCTTCCAGACAAATCCACTGCGTAGTAAATAGTGATGCCTGCCTCAGCACCTAAGCAAGGGGCCACGCTTTGGCCAGACTCCCTTCTCTGTCCTCTCCTTGGTCCCTCTGGGGTCTCTACTCTCAGACGGCAGAAGGGCTACTCAGATCTGAAGAGATGGCTTCCAGGCTCAGGTGCTGAATAGCCAGGGAGCAGGGCCAGGGGGCAGAGATACTTTTGGAATCTGGGCCTTAGAGGCAGGCGCTTGCTGAACTGTCCCGCAGCTGTTAACTGGTTCAACCTTTGCACCACCTCTGCTCTACTCCCGACAGCGAGCAGAGGACACAGGGGGTGTCAGTCTTAAGTTCAGCTGCCACAGAAAGGAAACCCAAGAGGAAGTGCCTCTGCTGTAGGAGCCGAGGCTGCCTGCTTCCCCATCACTCTAGGAAGACAGGCCATGATGGGAGCTGCAATGGAAGCAGAACTGGGACAGAAGTGGAATCCTCCCCAGAGGCCCGTGGTGGCCTGCTCGCCCTCCAAGACGTGGGAAGTCTCTTCCACCTGTCTTAGCCTTTGGAGCCACCTCCCCCTGGAGTCCTTCCAGCTCTAGTAGGGTCGATCACCTGTCCTAATCCCTAGGGGATGAGACTAAGAGACACAGAGATCCCAGAAGTCCTCCAGCGCCTGGCCCCTGGGGGAAGTGTGATGCTCTCTCAGAGGAGAGGTGGGAGGAGCCGGAGGCTTCTGGGCCCCGGGGCCCCCCACTCCTTTTGGCAGGTGTCTGGGCCTTGGCTCTGAGAGGCGAGTTGTAAGCCAGATGGCTGCCCCATGGGGAAGGAAACATTTATTCCTGGAACAAATTTATGGCTCAGCACGGCTGTCCCATGAAATCCTCCTCAAGCTCCAAGAAGCCCTGACAAATTGGTGGCCGGCTGATTTATCCCCATTATCGGGGCTGAGCCGTAAGTCAGTGGCGACAGGCTGTGGGGGTAGGGGCAGGGGGCTGCCGAGCCCGGCTCTGCTCCCATCACCAAACCGCTGGGTTCCTTAATCGTCCATTTGTTTCCAAAAGCTGCTTTCAGACCCACCCCCCTTGTCTCTTCAATGCAGTGTCTGCACAGACTGATGGGCTGTAAATCTGCTGTCCTAACAGCTTTATGCATCTCCTGGGGCAGCTTCCAAAATGGGCTTCCCTGCAGGGCAATATGAAGGAAATTCAGATGTGGGCTGCAGGCCACCCGGCCCCTCTGAGAGCACTGGAGGGTCAGGGCAGGGGAAGAAGGCCTCTGGTCTCGGGTGACCCTGGGCTCCAAGGTCATTGTCTAGGCAGCTTCCGGTGCCAGGCCCACCAGAGCCGGGGTGATGGACAGGGGCGCTCAGAGAGGGTCCGGGGCCCGCCTCAGCGTGGGGTTGCTGACGTGGGGTCTGACACCAACACCAGCCAGAGTCACTCAGTTGACGGGAGACAGAAGCCTCTGTTTGTTGTATGGAGGCAGCAGTGCTGGTGTGAAGGGAAGGGAGGGCAAGAGAGCGCAGCCCCGTTCCACAGCCTACCTTCTCCTTCTTCTGCTTGGCGGCCTCCTCGGCAGACAGCAGGGATTTGTAGTAGGCGCTGCGCTCGGCGGTGAAGTGGACCTTGGAGAGCGCGTGCTCCACCAGCAAGACGGACAGATTGGCGCCGTCGATGTGCAGCCAGCCGATGAAGTTGCCGGCCTTGTCCATGCTCTCCACCTCCACTTCTACCTAGGGAGCAGAAATGGGGGTGTCAGCTAGCAGCGGGAGCCTGGGGTGGGCAGGGGAGGAGAGAGGCCCCGGGGCCATGCCACCACAGTCACTCCACGGGCAGGAACAGCTGGGACGGTGAGTCAGAGCGTGAGCTGGTGAGAGCCTCTGAGAACCTTCACCTCAGTGCTGGGAGCTGATCTATCTTTTCAGTTTCTTGCAGCCCAGAATCACCATTGAGCAATATGTCACTGACAAAGCAACTTCAGAACTCTCTTCTCCTCAAATCCCCTCCCCTTCCTCTTGGCAAGAGCTACTAAGTGAGCTGTGTGTGTGTGTGTGCGTGTACACAGCTAAAGGTCAGGGGTGAGTCAGGCAACACCCACTCCTCTTCAGCACCCACTGAGCCCCAGCTCTGCTAGGAAGACAGGCAAGCCTTGGGTGGAAGTGGAGAGCAAGGCAATCCCCAAGGAGGGGAGAACCTGTGTTCTTCCTGGAAGAGCTGAATGAAGTCATGCTTAATGAAGGCAATAAAAGCAGTGGGATGAGAGCCAGGTGAGGAGAGGAAGGAAGGGGACAGGTGGGCAGAAAGTACACTGCTACACAGGGGCAGATAGGGGGTGATTCCAGGTGGAGGTTACCCCTTTGTAGAGGTGTGCTCACCGCCATCAGCCCTGACTTCCAGGCCGAGCACACTGGCTGATCCCCAGAGCCGGCAGGATCCCTGCAGAGCCCAGGGGCTCCCGGGCCTCCCCACCTGAGGGCTCCCTGAGACCCAGGACCCCTGACCCAGCAAGGATGCCGCTCTACCTCATGAAGGCAGTGGCCCAGGAGGAATTCCTTCTCGGCTTCTCTCCCAACCTCTTCCCCTGCTAAAGGGGCCTGTAAAAGCCTTCACTGCCAAATGTAAAAACTTGTATTCATTTAAACAGCTTCAAGCTCGATTAAGCAATAAAATGAGTGTCTAAATACCTGGGAGTTCTCTGAAGCCTGGGCAAGAGCCAGTGGCAGCTGCCGAGGACACAAATAGGAAGGAGCCGGGGTCCCGCCTTCCCGGCCCTGCTCTTTGTCCCTGCTGTGGGAGTCACGTCCCCAGCATCTCTCCTGGCAGAGTTAGGACTCCGCCAGGTGTTCTTCCTATTCGTGAACACCCTCTTCCTACACGAAGCCCCCCATGACCCTTTCAGGTGGAATGCAAATTCAACAATGCCTGAAGTGGGGGTGTACTGTACAAGGGGATATGAAGAGTTTATTAGAGCTAGGAAAAGAAGGTATTATACCCATCCAATCCAACTTGATTTTGTTAGTGGGGAAACAGACACAGGGGCAGTGGGGCCAGAAAGGGGCAGAGCTGAGAGCAGAGGCCAGCCTGCCCTGCTTGCCTTCTTTCTCCACGGCCTCCTTGGCGCCTCCCCTCCTCTCCCAGCCCTGTCTCAGGAGCATCCTTCCTCCACTTACACCCCTGACCTCCCCCTCAACCCCCTCCCTACACTGTCCACGGGGTTAAGGCCAGCTCCCCCCACCATTCAGGACCCTGGACCTCGGCCTCCCTGGTGGAGTCAGGGTGGGAGTGCTGGGCTCCAGCCCACACGGGCACCACGCTGCTGACTGCTGGAGGAAGGGAGGACCTGTAACTGTAGATGGCAAAACTGGTTTCCCCTTTCTCTAAACCTGGCAGTTAATTCACTGGGAGGACCTGTGTGTGTGGCAGAGAACAGGCGGGCAAAATGGTACACAACAAAGCACAAGTGCCTCAAGAGCTCACCAGCCAGTAAATTCACTGAAGTGAGTCACAAACTGCCCGAAGAGCCCTCTGCCACCTTGCAAATGCCCTGGGTGCTGGAGCACTGGGCGTCCTGACAGTGGGAGGGCTAATGGTGGAGGAAGAGGCTGCAGGCTTGTGGGACTCAGAAGAGAACAGGGATGGAAGAAGACCGCCTCTTCTTCATTTGCCGCGCTTTATCAAGCATGCTAAGATCAAGCGGCAGCTGATCCCAGATGACTTCTGGGAGGAGTGGAGGACTGCCTGCCTTGTGTTTGGGGGCTCATGAGACAATGGGTAGAGTGGGGGTGCCGATGCTGGCTCCTACCACCAATCCATCGGACTCCTTTACATTTGGGGGCTCCCGAGACCCCTCCTCGTGCCCAGCTGAAAACAAGTCAAACTGGTACAGTTCCCAGGCCCACGTCAGCGCCTCGTCTTCTTCCACTGTGTTCGCTGCCAGGTGTCCTTTTCCTAAAGCCAGGAAGGCTGCCCTGATCAAGCACGAGCCCTCCCTCCAGCCCCCAGGGTCGTGGGGGGCCGCTGCAGCTGTGACGAGAAGCTCGTGGATTCCTCTCACACCAGTTCCTGCGACGGAGGTAAGAGCCTCCGAGACATGAGCTGCAGAGGTGACCAGACAGGTACAATCCGTCTCTCCTGTCAGGTGCCCAGGCTCAGACCCTGCTAGCCAACCTCTAATTCACACCTCACCCTCTGAGGCCACAAACCAGATGCCGACCTCTCAAGGCTCCTGCGGGGGAGACGCCAGTGAGTGACCAAGCGGCCACACCTGGGGCCAACACCGCTGGGGAGCAGCCAGGCTCTCCTGGCAGCTGAGCCCTGGCTTCACACGTACCCAGCCTCTCCCTGCTGGCGATCGATACGCTAACTTGGGCTTGACAAGCCCCTGGGCCCAGCCGGCCGCAGAGGAAAGAAATCTCTGGCCTTGGGCACCGTGCTGCTGCCCAATCCATCCTGGGCTGTAGAGGGAGAGATAAAGCTGTCGCCTGTGCGTCCCCGCTTCTCCTTTTATTATAGCTGCTGCCACCACAGTAATTTCTCAGTCAAACAATGGGGCTTTAGGGAAGGTAGGCTGGTCTCAGAGGAGGGTCGGGGCTAGGCCAATGTTCTGGCTGCACCTAGGTCTCTGGGCTGCTGGCCTTGCCTGACATGCCCCAGCCTAGATGGGCAGAGGGTTCAGGGTGAAGTCTTGACTACACAGGGAGCAAACAGAGGGTGCAGTGGGTGCTCCCAGGTTGGTCTACATGTTCATCTTTCGTCATGTCTCTCTTTCACACTCACTGCTGAGAATTTGTGACTTGACTATAAAATTACATGGGTCCATATCTGTGACAGGCTTCCCTGGTGGCTCAAGCAGTAAAGAATCTGCCTGCAATGCAGGAGACCCAGGTTCAATTCCTGGATCAGGAAGATCCCCTGGAGAAGGAAATGGTGATCCACTCCAGTTTTCTTGCCTGGAGAATTCCATGGACAGAGGGGCCTGGTGGGCTACAGTCCATGGGGTCACAAAGAGTTGGACAGGACTGAACGACTAACACTTTCAGCTCTTCATATCTGTAAAAGCTCCATTTCTCTATTCAACTTTAAGACTCAATCTTAAGACTCATCAAATTTCTGGTATTTTTCTAATTAAAAAGAAATATACATACTCGCTCTCTTGAGCTATCTGTGATACTTATCGCTATCAAGTTACTATGAACAAGGAATTAGGGAATCCTGAATCACTGCCTCCCGGGGAAACACAGGGTTAGGTTCCTATGAGACTCCAGTTACATTTCTATCAACTTATCAATACACAACCTGCTTCGATGATGGTTTCTGTTTAAAGACATCGCATTTAATACATATTGATGATTAACAATGAACTCACAGCCAAGAGCGCTGTCACTCATGCCTGAATAAAGCTTATCTAACACATGGATTTTCTCCTTAAGGCGCATCGCAGCCGTCCAGCTCTCAGGAACACTACACAGCACTTTAGCACTATGCTTGGAGGCCGTTTTTAACTGCAACATAAAGTGCAGAAACCCTGAAAGCCTCGGTGCTAAGCAGACCATGAGCGGGACGTTTGTTTGCAGGATGAGAGCTGAAACGAGAAGGCAGAGCCACCGTGTGTGCAGCCTCGGCTGGGAATGTACTCCCTGGGAGACTCGCTGCTCTGTTCAAGTTCACAAATGGTCCAAAAAGTCGCAGGGGTAGTGACAGAACTAACAGATTTCAGCAAGTGAAGTGAGTGAGCTCACAAATATGGGCTCACTTATAATTAGGATTTACCATATACAGATGTTGTAGCTATTCAGTCGCTAAGTCGTGTCCAACTCTTTGCAACATGCCAGGCTTCCCTGTCCTTCACTATCTCCTGAAGTTTGCTCAAGTTCATGTCCATTGAGTCAGTGATGCCATCCAAGCATCTCATCCTTCTCCTTCTGCCTTCAGTCTTTCCCAGCATCAGGATCTTTTCCAGTGAGTCGGCTCTTCACGTCAGGTGGCCAAAGTACTGGAGCTTCAGCTTCAGCATCAGTCCTTCCAATGAATATTCAGGGTCGATTTCCTCTAGGACTGACCGGTTTGATCTCTGGTATAGAGTATGAGCAGAAATTTCCTGCAAGTTGCCTCCAACTGCAGACAGGAGTTAGGGGCGGCTCTTTCTGGTCAGGTGCACAGGAAACCTCTTTTGGCCTCTTTCTGCCACCCCAAGTGTTGGTGAGACACTACTCATGGAATGCGGTGTAAAGTGAGGCGCACTCTACAACATGGCTGCCTGTCTCTCCAGCATCTTGGAAGAGGTGTTTCACGAAGAGACCCGGACTCTCTGTCCAGTGGCTTGGGAGGCTTCCTACAACGGCACTGGCATCGGGGAGATAAGGCCTTGGGTGATCACCATGGGCTGCCACAGCACTTCACGTGGGCACCTGGTGTGTACACAGGTGGGCTGATAATGGCCTTGAGGGGCTCACGGGTACACGTGGGCAAGAACAATGTCAGCAAGGGGCAGATGATGGCTTTCCCCATTTCCCCATCCTCAACACTCACATTGAAGCCAAATGCCGGGACCTAGGAACACACGGAGCTGGGGGGTGCCATGTGGAGGGGGTGGCTTTGTGATAACTCTGGTTAAGACAGAAGCAAGAGCCTAGATGTCTAAAGGGCAGACCTGACCCTCAGGAGCTGAAGGACACGGAGGTGTTGCCGCACTGGACATCCTGGATGCTCTGCTCACCTGCCAGCATCTCTTGGTCTCTGCTCCCAATGCTGGCAGAGTGGGCGGGGATTTTGTGGTTCTGAACCTGTGAGCTGAGCTCTTCCAGATTCAACACCATCTTCCTGTGACGGCTTCCCTAACCTTGGCCTGCAGTGAATTGAACACCTGGCCCGGATATCTCCCTCTGACACTCAGGGACCAGTGTAGAGCACAGGGGTTAAGACCATGGACTCCGGAGCAGGGACGTTTGCTCGCCACCTGCTTGACTTCTGGTGAGTCAATTACCTTGGAACTGTGATAGTACCTATCTCAAAAGATGTGTTTTGATGACTAAATGAGCCAACGTAAGTATGTTAAACACTTAAAAGGGTGCTTGACACACAAATGCTTCTTCAATTATTTACTTCCTGGGGAGGAGCAGTTATTTCACAATGCCCTATTCACCAGCTGAAATGGGGCTAGTGGTAAAGAACCTGCCTGCCAATGCCGGAGACATGAGACTGTTGTTTGATCCCTGGGTTGGGAAGATTCCCTGGAGGAGGGCACGGCAACCCATTCCAGTATTTTTGCCTGGAGAATCAACCCCACAGACAGAGAAGCCTGACATGGACTACAGTCCATGGGATCGCAAAAAGTCGGACACTGAAGCAACTTAGCACACACGCAGACTGTCAGCTCCAATGGGAGCCAGGCTTACTCTCTAAATCTGCCCCAGAGCTGGGTGTACTGACTGGGCCATGACATGGTAGAAAGAGCATGAATCCTGCAGTCAGACAGACCTGGGCTCAAATCCTAACTCTGACCGTGAGTTTTTGGTGATGTACATCGGCATCCACTTCCTTCAATTCAGGGCCAGCTGACAGCAGTCAGGCTAGTTGCAACCAGCAGCAGCTCTGCTTGGCTGAGCTCAGTTCCCTTGGTTCTCACTCAGAGAGGTAGGAGAGGGAAGAGGTGGTTAATCAGAGGGGGCAGGGATGGGGTTGGGGTGGGAATATTTCTCCACCACAGGGCCAATCAGGGGGTGTGGTCCGGCCAGCCACACCCAGTGGGAAAGCAGCTAGACCCACTGGTCCAGGGCTGTCTGTGGGCCGGGGTAGCCAGAGGGCCCTGCTGCCTCACAGTGGGACATGTCCTCCTGCTCCTGAGCACATTAATGTCCCACTAATGAAATTGTTCTGGCTTATTTACCAAATTAATACAAACGGCACAGGCTGTTAATTTGCACGTCTCCTAATTACTGAGGAAGTGCTCCTGTCGCAGGCAGCACACACACCTCAGTTCCCACCCAGGCGGGCTGTGGTCTCACCCTTCCCAGCTTCGGCTGCGAAGAATGGGGAAGGGGAGAAACAGAGGAGAAAAGAGGAGACAGGGGGCAGGCTTCCAACCCAGGGAGGGAAGGTGGCCACGAGCATGTTTCGTNGTGGGACATGTCCCCCTGCTCCTGAGCACATTAATGTCCCACTAATGAAATTGTTCTGGCTTATTTACCAAATTAATACAAACGGCACAGGCTGTTAATTTGCACGTCTCCTAATTACTGAGGAAGTGCTCCTGTCGCAGGCAGCACACACACCTCAGTTCCCACCCAGGCGGGCTGTGGTCTCACCCTTCCCAGCTTCGGCTGCGAAGAATGGGGAAGGGGAGAAACAGAGGAGAAAAGAGGAGACAGGGGGCAGGCTTCCAACCCAGGGAGGGAAGGTGGCCACGAGCATGTTTCGTTTCTCAGAGCCCTTTTCCTAGTGGTTGGATTATCTCGGCCCCCGCCACAAACATATTCTCAATCCCTGCCCCACCACCCCAATGGGCCCCCTTCTTTCCTTGTCTGGATTCTGTCCAGCTTCTTAACACATGAGCTGCTTCAATCAAGTGGGCGGAGGGGGCTGAGTCATTCTCCCACTCCAGGCAGTTGAGGCACCTTCTGCTTGGGAGCCATGTGGGGCCAGCCAGGTGAGGGTGGTGGGTGTGCAGGAAGTGAGAGGAGTGAAAGGCAGGCAGGGCTGATGTTCTTACAGAGAGGACGACTCACTTGCCCAGGCCCTCCCTAGCCGATCAGCCTTCTGAAAGTACCGTGTGTGTCTGGGGGAGAACACCCGAGAGCTCAGCTAGAAGACCAGAGGAAATGCCAGCAGCCTTGGGGCTTCATCTGGCTGCCCAGCCTCTCCTGCTCCAGGAGCCAAGATGGATGTCCAGTGGCTCTGAGTCTGGGGGTGACACTGGGAAGACCAAGGGCTCCTCCTGTAGCCTTCTTCATGGTAGGGTGGGGGCGGAGTGCGCTGGAGGCTGCCTCCGTGGAAAGGCTAGCTTCGACAAAGCCGCCAGGGGCACTCAGGGCAAGAGAACTTGAAGAGACTGAACCAGGGAGGACGCACAGCTGGGGGTGGCATGCTCTGGATGGTGACTCAGGGCAGCCCAAGGAGGTACAGCACAGAGGGGATTTCTGGCAAAATGCAGGAGTGGCGAGAGTCTCCCCTCCCAGATAACCCCTCTTTCCCTTTTTGTGTACTGGGAGAACAAAAGAGAGGTAGTCTCTCCCAAAAGCCTCTCATCCTTTCTCCTGTGCAGGGCCCAAGGCAGCACAGGAAATCACTGAGCCTCAGCCCCAGAGGCTGGGAGGCCAAGGAACTCCTGCAACACAGCTGCCGGGACGCTCCCTCCCCCCAGGGAGGTGGCTGCCTCAGGCAGGACAGGTGATCCCAGGTAGGCAGCAGCCCAGGGCACCCCTGCCCTGGAACATCTGGGAAGGAAGACTTCCTACACAAGGGGGGGCGAGGGGATGCTGGATGCATGTTCCCCCCGAAGGAAGAGTAGGAGTGCTCAGCGCTACCTCTGGGGAAGTGACATCAGGGGCCCCAGTGATAGGCAGAAGCCGCCATCCTCCCCATACACTGGCTGGTCCCAGCCCTGCTTTCAGTAACCCCAAGGCCATCGGCAACAAGCTTGGAACTGGGAATAAGAGAGGAGTGAGGCTTGGATGGGGAGAAAGCTTAGAGGTGCAAAGCAAAATCCTCAGACTAAACAGCCAGCCAGGGACCAGCTCTGCCTCTTCTGGGCTGGGCATCACCCTGCAGTTTCTCCGCATGTCAGTGAGTGCTCAACCAGGTTTGTAAGGTTTTCTCTGCTCAGAACTTCCTAAGGTATGAGTTGGGATTGGGGGTGGCGGCACTGGTGGTGCACCGGTATGACTGGGAGGCGCTGAGAGAGCAGACGGACAAGGGGTTACGGGGTTACGTGGGAGAGAAGGGCCGCGGGGAGGCCCTGCAGGCAGCCCAGTAGGAGCCTGTGGGGAGGGAAAGGTGGAGCTCGGGGAGAGAGGAAGAAAGGCACTCCAGCTCTTCCCCACCCACACATCCCAAACAGAGCTTTCAGCAGGGTAGGCGAGTTGCAATCCAGAGCAATCTGAGTGCTGGCCTCCTCTCCCGCCTCGTGTGGCAGCCATGCTGCCGGCTGGGATTGCCACCATCCCCCATACATACTGCTGTAAATGTGCTCCCGCTGCCGGAGCCGTGAACTTGAAGAGACACCTCACCTTAACATAGTAGCAGCTTAACGCAGCCGACCCGTCCCCTCCACTTGTGGCCACGCATGCACACCGATGTCTTTCAGAGACGATAAGCATTAACACGATGCAATTAATAATGTAAGGCTCTGGGAGCTGCAGAGGCAGTGCCTATGAAATGCCTCCTGGGCGGCATTACTGTGGGCCATGGGTGGCGAGGGTCCATCCCAAACTTCCTGTGCTCCTGGAGTAGCAGGGCTCCAGCCCCTACCAGTGCGTTACTACCCAACCCCTCATCACCTGCAGACCAGATGATGCGTTCATGCCCGAGCCACAGCGCCAACTGTTCTCTGGAAAACCTCATTTCTGACATTTGTGCGCTGGTCTAAGCCAAGGCCCTAGGAATGCCTGCAAATCAGGCCCGGGTTGGCACAGTGGCCACGAAGCTCCTAGAAATTGAGGGTTAGCCTGAGTACTGGGTGAGAGGCCCAGCTAGGAGCTCAGGGCTTCCTTCTCTCTCCTGGAATACCTCAGGGGTGCGGGGTGGGATGTCAGAGATGGGGGGCCAGGGGCAATTCCTGGTCATGCCTGAGGCAAAGAGGAGGAGCCAGGGCGATCAGCGTGGCTCAGTCTGCTGGGAAATGCAAGCCTGCTGACTCCAGGCCTTTGCAAGCAGTAACACAGTTTACAAACTGACGCAATCTGTTCCTTTGGTGCAGACAATAAGGAAAGCAGACTGTTCATCTTCCCAGGAAAACCCGGGGCTGCGGACTGGAGGGCGATTTAACTGTCTCTTCCTTGAGGTTCACACAGGGAGTGTGGCTGAATCGGAAGCCCTCCCCCTGTGCAGGGCGCCCCACTGGCATCCTTTCCCACAGGCTTCCTGAACTTGAGGCTGGCTTTGGAAGTCCTTCTGAGAGTGGGGTGCACCTGAATGGTCCAGCTTCTCCTCGTGCTCCCGGTGATGTGGATGAAGAGCGGTCCTACCAGAGAGAGCAGTGAGGACCGCTCTTCATCCACAGTTTCCAGATAGCACCCGGAGACTTGGTCCCTTGGAGACCAGAACCCTTGGTCTGGGCCACATGGGGTTCTCCCAAGCCCAGACGGAGTCCCTGAGGCTGTACCTGTGCCTTGCAGGGACTGAACTAGGGGTGAGAAGTCGAATGGCCTCTTTTCTCAGGAGAAATTAGTGTATGACCTGTGGTGGCTCAGCGATAAAGAATCTGCCTGCAAAGCAAGAGCTGCAGGCGACACCAGTTTGATCCCTGGGTGGGGAAGATCCCCTGGAGGAGGGCATGGTAACCCACTCCAGTATTCTTGCCTGGAGAATCCCGTGGACAGAGGAGCCTGGAGGGTTACAGTCCGTGGGGTTGCAAAGAGTTGGACACGACTGCAGCGACTTGGCCTGCATGAACATGATCCACGGAGGAGCTGTATGAGGCTGTCAAATCTGACCCGAAGGTAACCAAATCGGGTCACATCTGAATGCCAGCTATGCCTCTGTAGGCCCTTACCCCTTCCTGATGCCAAGGTCTGCACGAGGGCAGGTGTACTCTGCTTTGAGGATCTAGACTCTCAGGCTTTACCTGAACCACCGTGGATTTCTGTGCAGACCCACATTTTGCCTTTATAAAGCACCTACGGTGGCACTGTTACCCCCCAAAATAAAGTCTGTCACTGTTTTCATTGTTTCCCCATCTATTTGCAATGAAGTGATGGGACTGGATGCCATGATCTTAGTTTTTTAAATGCTGAATTTTAAGCCAGGTTTTTCACTCTCCTCTTTCACTTTCATCAAGAGGCTCTTCAGTTCCTCTTTGCTTTCAGCCATAAGGGTGGTGTCATCTTCATATCTGAGGTTACTGATATTTCTCCCGGTAATCTTGATTCCAACTTGTGCTTCATCTAGCCCAGCATTTTGCAAGATGTACTCTGCTTATAAGTTAAATGAGCAGGGTGATAATATACAGCCTTGAAGTACTCCTTTCCCTATTTGGAACCAGTCTGTTGTTCCATGTCCAGTTCTAACTGTTGCTTCTTGACCTGCACACAGATTTCTCAGGAGGCAGGTCAGGTGGTCTGGTATTCCCATCTCTTGAAGAATTTTCCACAGTTTGTTGTGATCCACACAGTCAAAGGCTCTGGCATAGTAAATAAAGCAAAAGTAGATGTTTTTCTGGAACTCTCTTGCTTTTTTATGATCCAGTGGATGTTGGCAATTTGATCTCTGGTTCCTCTGCCTTTTCTAAATCCAGCTTGAACATCTGGAAGTTCATGGTTCACATACTGTTGAAACCTGGCTTGGAGAATTTTGAACTCACATTGCTAGTATGTGAGATGAGTGCAATTGTGAGTTAGTTAGTTTGAACAGTCTTTGGCATTGCCTTTCTTTGGGACTGGAATGAAAACTGATCTTTTCCACATTTTTGGGCTCCAAAATCACTGCAGATTGTGACTGCGGCCATTAAAAGATTCTTGCTCCTTGGAAGAAAAGCTATGACCAACCTAGACAGCATATTAAAAAGCAGAGACATTACTTTGCCAACAAAGGTCCATCTAGTTAAGGCTATGGTTTTTCCAATAGTCATGTATGGATGTGACAGCTGGACTATAAAGAAAGCTGAGCACTGCAGAATTGATGTTTTTGTACTGGTGGTGTTGCAGAAAACTCTTGAGAGTCCCTTGGACTGTAAGGAGACCCAACCAGTCAATCCTAAAGGAAATCAGTTCTGAATATTCATTGGAAGGACTGATGCTGAAGCTGAAACTCCAATACTTTGGCCACCTGAGGTGAAGAACTGACTCATTTGAAAAGACCCTGATGCTGGGAAAGATGGAAGGCGGGAGGAGAAGGGGACGACAGAGGATGAGATGGTTGGATGGCGTCACCGACGTGATGGGCATGAGTTTGTGTGCTGCAGTCCATGGGGTCACAAAAAGCTTGACACAACTGAGTGACTGAACTGAACTGAACGGTGGCATTAGTGATTAATTCTTTTCCTTCCACCCTGGAAAAAGAACCTGGCTCTAGGGAATTCTCTGGTTGTCCGGTGGTTAGGACTCTGTGCCCTCACTGCCAAAGGCTGGGGGGTCAATCTCTGGTTGGGGAACTAAGATCCTGCAAGCCCTTGGTGTGGCTAAAAAAAAAAAAGACCCTGGCTGTAGATCACACTCTCTAGCTTTCTTGGGCACCTGTCTCTATCAGTCACCTTTTCCTCTAATCACCACCCGACTCCCTTTCTATCAGCATCTACCTCTTTGTCTACAAATCTCACTCATCCTAGAAAACCTAGCTCTGACCTCGAATCCCAGTCAACCTTTCTCTCTTAAGCCAGGGACCTCTTTCCCTTCACCTCCATCCACTCCTCCCTCTCACACAGCCGATCGACATTCCACTGTGATTATCACTTCAAAGGTCACTCAAGACCTCTTAATCGCCATTTTATTAATTTCTTCTCAGGTATCTGACAAAGCTAAGCACCGCCGCCTTCTATTTTGAAGCTCTTTTTTAAGGCCTCTGTGATTCCCAACCTTCTCCATGCGTTCTTAGTTTCAGTTGTCAATTCTTTCCCACCAACACGCCCCGAATATGGACATTCCCTAGGGAGCCACCTGAAGCTACAGATAGTCCCTGTATTGCACGGCTCAGAGTTATATGACACCATCGCTCCAATTTCCAGCCCAGACCACTCTTCAGGACTCACCTCCACCATATACGTATCTTTTTCTTTTTCCACCATATACATTTCAAATGTAAGAAGCCCAATCCTGAATGCACTATCTTCACTATAAAACCTGCACTTCCACCTGTGTTTCTTATCTCACTCAGAGCAAGCAGCTTAGCAATCATCCTGGACTCCTTTTACATTCACCGTCAACCTCCAGGTCACAATGGTCCTACTTCATAAACATCTCTTGAACTCTCCCCCTCTTTATCCTTCCTGCCACTCCCTGAGGTCTGGGTCCTGGCTTTGGGGTAACACTCCCTGCCCCCAGCCTCACCACTTCCCAATCGCCCCCCTATGATGCTGCAGGGCATGGCTTATCATAGGCAGTGCAGCTCTGTGCTTAGCCAGACCATCGGGGCTCACATCCTGCTCTATTACTTACCAGCTGTGTGGTCTCGAGTGGGTCACTTAACCTCTCTGGGTCTAAGTTTTCTCCTATTTGTCAAATGGCCAGCATAATGGCACTTACCTCAAAGGGTTTTATTAAAGAATAAATGAACTGACCCAAATCAAACACTTAGAGATGTTTGGCATATAGGACGTTCTTAGTAGATGTTGTCACTTTGCAAAAAAAAACCCCAACAAACAAATCAGATCACCTTTTCCTTTGCCAAAATCCTTTCCTTAATTCTCTGCTGAAGTTCAAATTCCTCAGTACAGTAGCGGATCAATTCCATATAAAACTGGGTTGTCACTGGTCTCACCTTCCAACCATTCTGGCCCTCATTATTTTGGCTCGAGTCATGCCAAACCACCTCCAGCTTCACACAGGTGCTTTGTCCCAGGCCTCTGGGCAGGCCACTCCCCCTGGCTAGAAAACTGCTTCCTATTGCTACACCTGTGAGCTCCGACTCAACCTATCCACCAAGCGTCTACACACTCGGACCACACCTTTATATACTTAATGCTTTTCCTCACAGCACTTTATTCGCATCAATATTAACTGTAGCATTCACTGTGGGCATTTATTAACGGCTTGTTGCTGTCCAGTCGCTCAGTCATGTCCGACTCTTTGTGACCCCAGGGACTGTAGCAGGCCAGCCTCCTCTGTCCATGGCACATAGTAGGCACACAATAGATGTCCTAGCTTCTCCACATCACTGGCAGAAGGGAAGTTCCTGGGACAGAAAAGTTCCCCTGTCTTTGGGCAAGTCCACTGGCAACTCTTCTAAGGTGACAGGGCGTTCGTTCCCACAGCGGGTCTGCTCACAGAGGAGCTCAGAGGGGCACAAACCGGCTTCAGCCCATGATGACTCAGAGGCACCTGGAGCAGAAGGGGCTGTTTCACACCTGCTTTGCCAGCACTGACTGCAACCGGAGCGAGGCCGGGTCCTCTCTCTGGGCAGCACAGGCAGCAGCTGTGTGTGCCTCCCCAGCCTCCTCCACACCCCCTGCTCCTGGCCACCATCCCCGAGCAAGGCAGGGATGAGAAGCCAAGCAGATGGAAGACAGCTAGAGGAGGAACTATGAGGACAGGGCGAGGCCCCAGGCCACCATCAGGGGCTAAATCCTCCAAGCCAGGGGCCGGGTGTGCTGGTTGGGCCGTGGTAGCCTGAGGGAACGTCTGAGCACAGGTCTCCGGCCCTTCTAGGAGAGCAGGGACACTCCTGAGGAAAGTCAACAGCGGCTGGAATGGAGGAACCTGGGGTGTGGACGGGAAGCCTCATTCAGCCACGTCAGAGCTGTCAGAACTGGGCTGTGTTTGGGGGGGCCCTCCAGGGTTGGGCTGGGATAGGAGTGTGTGCACTGATGGAAGGGACACGGGGCTTCTCCTCTTTCATCATCACCTGGTCTCCAGGCAACAGCGCCACAGACACCAATCCCTCTTGCAGGCCAGAAGAAGGCACCAGAGAGAAGGACCTGAACAGACAGAAATTCCACACTGGCAGCTAAGGACCAGGCAGTTTAATCATTCCATTGCGCTCAATACAAGAAGCGGCAAATAATCTCACAGAGACACAGAATATGCCCATCCTTCCCGATGAATGTCAGATCCAGGGCAAGAAAAGACAGCTGGAGGCACTGTCCCCAGAGGAAGATGCCCTGCCCTGCGCCCCTTCCTTTCCTCCTCACGTCTCCCTCACCATCCAGCTGGCGCAGAAGGTACCAGCTCCTCTTGGCTCCTCTCAGGCAGCCCCCCCATCCTGGAGTCACCGTATGCTTCCTTAAACCCATCCTGTCTTCACCTGACAATCACGAAGCCTGCACCTGCCTGCTGAGCCTGCCAGGCAGCACATCGTGTGTGTGCTGTGTGTGATCACCCAGGTAGGGGCCAGCAGCCTTGCTGACCTGCACCCCTGGACGGGCTCAGAGAAAGAGCCCTGTCCTCTCTCCCCACTAAGGAGTTGCTCTCTCAGGCCCAGTAGAGAGGAGATCTGGGCATTTTGGGGCACCTTACCCACGTCTGATGCACATTCACAAACTCTGTTCAAACCACTTATAACTTTAAGTTCAGTAAATCTGGCTGTTACCTCTTGTAACACAGTAAGGAAAATAATACCCCATGCATTGCTATAGAGCCCCAGCACCTGCAGTCTTTGGGTCCTGGCAGTGCTGGTGTGAGAGGGCTGTCCTTTCGTGTGCTCACCCTCCTGTCATGTGGGGAAACTGAATTATTGCTCTGTAGGACTGGGAGGTTGGAAGAAGCACAAGCTGGAATTAAGATTGCTGGGAGAAATATCAATAACTTCAGATATGCAGGTAACACCACCCTTATGGCAGAAAGTGAAGAGGAACTAAAAAGCCTCTTGATGAAAGTGAAAGAGGAGAGTGAAAAAGTTGNGCCACCTCATACAAAGAGTTGACTCACTGGAAAAGACTGATGCTGGGACGGATTGGGGGCAGGAGGAGAAGGGGACGACCGAGGACTCTTGAGAGTCCCTTGGACTGCAAGGAGATCCAACCAGTCCATCCTAAAGGAGATCAGTCCTAGGTGTTCACTGGAAGGACTGATGCTAAAGCTGACACTCTAATACTTTGGCCACCTCATGCGAAGAGTTGACTCATTGGAAAAGACCCTGATGCTGGGAGGGATTGGGGGCAGGAGAAGGGGAAGACAAGAGGATGAGATGGCTGGATGGCATCACCGACTTGATGGACATGAGTCTGAGTGAACTCCGGGAGTTGGTGATGGACAGGGAGGCCTGGCGTGCTGCGATTCATGGGGGTCGCAAAGAGTCGGACACGACTGAGCGACTGAACTGAACTGAACTGAGGACTGGGAGGGCCTGTGATCTCTCTGGCCAGTCAGTAATGCAAAGAAAAGCCCATGAGTACCGCCCCCCCCCACCCCCATTATAAGGTCTGGATGCATACAGCTGGAAACTGGGATAAATGCAGCCCTCCAGAGCCCAGACCCACTCGGTTAATGACCCTGGTCCCTGCCCTCTTCTGTGAGTTGAGGCTGAGCTTCCTCACTGTGAATGACAATTTAAAAATGGCATGGGTTACACCGTCTAAGTGGAGCTTTCATAGGCCCTAAGCCCTCTCAAACTCCCTGGGCAGGGCTGGAGTTGGCACCCAGAGTCTGCTGGGTTATGGTCTGCAGCCAGGCCCCAGTTGCCTCTGCTCAAAGGCAGGCTGGGAGTGATGGGCACAGGCGGTGTAAGTACTCTGACCCCTCTGCTCCTCCACACTGGAACCACGGTCCTCTTCCACTGGCACAGCCTCATGATGCTGTTCTGGTCTTTGTAATCAACTCCAGCAAGTTTCCTAAGCCACAGGAATGAGATCAGATGCAAGAGAGCATGAAATATGAGCGATAGGAAAGGACAATATGTAGGATGGGTCAGCAGCTTATTGTTGACATGACTCTCTGTCCTCTTGATGGGAGCCAGGGTCCCATTAATCACAATTATTTCTCTCTCCCATTTTAACCAGACATCCCCAGTACAATTCAGCTTAACGAGGTCCCAGGAGCTATCGGGTAGCCTCCCAGAGTTACCATTTGCTCAGGCTGACGGTGCCCTGTTCCGGGGCAGGGAGGAGCCATCCTGTTTCCCCCTCAATGGGGCCACAGCGGCCTCATTCGCCCTGATGTACCTCCCAGTCTGGCCACACTAAGCAGAATTCCACTGACGACTGCTCTCTGCTCTATGTGGGGAGCGCTCCTCCAAGATAGCTGTGTTCTGAAGTTGAGACAGGAGAAGAAAACCTTTACTCTCTCCAGCTAAGATTTCCCAGAAGTCGCAATTAAGGTTTTAAAGAGAATGTCTGACTTGGAGAAGCACAGTGAGCCTGACCTTTGCCTAAGCCTAACTGCCTGCTGAAGGCTGCTCTGATGGAGGTCAGGCTGCTGCTGCCAGCGTGGCTTCTCTCACTGTGGACGGACTTTCTGCCGCAGCGGCCTTGGAAAAAAGCTTCATGGCTCCTGCCTTGCCACTCAGTGTAAATACCATTTAAGAATTTGATTTCTTTTAAAGCTATTTGGAGGCGCTCTCAATGGCCCGCTGCTCCTGAGCTGCCACCTGGAGCCAGTGGGCAGGGAAATGGAAAGGGAGGAGGTCAGGAGCAGCAGAAAGGAAGGGGAAGACCAGCTCTATCCTCTGTCTTAATCCTGTTCTCACAGGGACGACTCAGGGAGGCTGGAGAGAAAAAGAAGGCTAGGAGGAGATTCCGAGCATCTTGTACCTTCTTAGAGAGTATATGAGCTCACACCCCATCTCCCCAGCCTCAGGGCCTCTAACTTCCTGCCAAGGACCTGCGACCCTGGCCCACCTGATCTGCCTGCTGTGTGAGCTGCCTGACCCCACCTGGCCTCCTGTAGCCCTGCCTGTCTGTGAGGCCACGACTCTGCATCACAGCTGTAAAAGCCAGAAAAGCAGCAAGCTCTGCACAGCCAAGGGAGGCACAGAGTGGCAGAGTCCACTTAGAGAGATGTCAGCTCATTTACCAGGACAGGAATGCTAAGGCAACCTGCTTCGGGAAGTCTCTGCTGACTGTAAATGGGTGTCCTCACACCTCTTCTATGTTCCAGGAAGTCTGCCCTGATTGACTCTTCCTAACAAAGAACTCCATCTGAGTGCCTTTGGGCTCCCCTGGTGGCTCAGACAGGAGAGAATCCACCTACAACGTAGGAGAACCCGGGTTTGATCCTTGGGTTGGGAAGATCACCCGAAGAAGGGCATGGCTGCCCACTCTAGCATTCCTGCCTAAGGAATCCCATGGATAGAGGAGCCTGGTGGGCTTGAGCTACAGTCCATGGGGTCACAAAGAGTGGGACATGACTGAGCAACTAACACTTTCAGTTCGGATCTGTCCTGAATCAGCTGCTCGACTCATCAACCCATGGGCTTTTGCACTATGGTCTCTGAATGAGGCTGTAGGCCTGTTACCTTTCAACTGACCCCCAGCTCCCACGCCTGTTCTGAGCAGCAGGATTCCAGGCAGTGCTGGAGGGTGTCTGATGGAGAATCTGTGGTTTCCGGCGGTACCTTCTACATGGCCATATCCTGGCTGCTGTGGGAGCTTCCCCACCAGAGACAGCTTCCAGGCCAGGCAGCAGAAAACACAGGTTTAAGCTCTAATGGGGTACAAGGTACCCTGCAAAGGGAGGTCACTGCGGTTCAGCCTTGCATCTCTGGACAGATCCAGTGGGGCTGGAGAAGGACTAGGGCTGCCCAGCTGAGCTGATTAGAGAGAGGACAAAGTCCAGAAGTGATCAGGATTCTTCAAAATGGGAAGACAAACAAATGCTAAAGGAACTGAAATGGATAACAAACATTAAGGATGTGTAAAGATACCTAGGAATTACTGTCATCAATTGATCAAGAAATAGCTACTTGGAATCTACTAAATAGAAAAGCATTGTATTAGATCCAAAAGCACTGCAGTAGATCCAAATGGAGGGAAAAAAAATAATTTCTGTCTTCAAAGAACTTAAGTGGGGAAGACACAGTGAAGCCACATCACAGCAACTCAAGAGAGAATGCCACACGACCATCTAGCAGTAGCACAGACAGCAGGTACTGGAGGGCTGGGGAGTCAGGACACTCTCCTCGGAGGGGAGGGGCTGGGCATTAAAGGACGGGCGGTGCCTCACAGGTGGGGACAGGGCAAATACCTGCTAGTGCGCAGACTGACTTGGGCCACACTTATGAAAACAATGGGTGACTGGTTGTGGAGGAGCTGGAAGGAGGGTAGAATTTCAGGATAGAAAGGGGTGCTGAAGTCAGTGGAGGTGCAGCAGATATTAAGAGGGAAGAGAGAGAAGGGATGATGGAGAGAGCAGAGGCCATGAGGAGGTACACGCCACTTAGGGGAAGAGCTCACGAGGGTGACCTGGAGGGACAGGCCAACTCTCATGACACACAGGTCTGGGTCAGCTAAGTCAGGGGTGGATGCTGTATGTTCTCAGGGAGGCAGAAAGGAAAGAAAAGACAGGAACCTAAAGAGGAAGCGCAAAACCCCATCACAGTCATGCTGGCTGGGAGGCAAGAAGGAGAAAAATGAGATGGAGCGTCTCTTCATGGACCACGGTGACCAGAGTCGGAATTACTGGGGAGACAGGATGCAGAAGGAGGGGACGAAGGCACATGTCCCAGCCCGGACCAGGCTTGGTCCATTAGCCTGAGTGTTCATTCCTTCCCTGCGAGAGAGACAGCAAAACACTCTGTGCCTAGTCCTAACTTTACCCATCTGCCTGGATCCCAGCATTTTCTCCTGTTATAGGAGACCTCACACACTGGCAGAACTAACCCGCAGTTACGAGTGAAGCTGTGGAGCTCAGACTACCTGGGTTCAAATTCAGCTTCTGCCATTTAGTAACCCTGGGTGAGTTATTTTAAGCCTCTGCTTCAGTTTTTCTGAACTGTAACCAGGGAGTAACAAAATGGAGTAACTCACTCATAAGGAAAACGTGAGGTTTAAATGAAGTAGCACTCAGAATAACGTTTGATACACAGTAAACACTCAATAAATTTTGGCTCTTCCTATTGGGTCAAGAACTTGGAGTGAGAAGACAAACACTTTTTTTTTTTTTTTTCACTGCCCTGGGAGGCTTGTGGGATCTTAGTTCCCCAACCAGGGATCAAACCTGTACCCCTGCAGTGGAAGCACGGAGTCTTAACCACTGGACCGCCCCGGAAGCTCCCAGAAACACATTTTACTTGTATCCAGGTCACAGTGTGACCAAACTCTAGTTCTCTAAGGGAAAAATTAGGGGCCTTTGGCCAATATACAGTCTAGCTTGGGCCAAGCTCTGGCAGGGCTTGTGTGACCTCTAGAACCACACGGGGGGGCTTGTGTGACCTCTAGAACCACACGGGGGCTCTCCTTCGAGATAGGAGGGGGTCTGGACTGCAGGTGCTGAGCTCAGCCTGGTGCCCTGGCAGATGCCCCTTCAGCTGAACCAGCAAAGCCTTCAGGCCTGGTGGAAAATGTGGATTTGCTTCTCCAGGTTCATCTCCTACCCCCTCCAATTCCTCTCCTGCTTACTACTTAGACTCCTTGATCCAAGCAGACAATCCTATGTGTTCTGTAAACAGACGCGGCAGTGTTGAAGCTCTGTGCCCAGGCACACGCTGTCTGTGGCACAATTTCCATTTTCTAATTTCTGCTCTTTCCTTCTTCCTTAGTAACAGGCATCCTTTTAGTACAGGCTTACAGACTGTCCCCTCTCTCACTGGTCACACCACTGAGATTCAGCTGAGACTTCTGAGAGGGACTTCTAAGAAAGTAATCTGCTCTTGCTGGGCTTTCTCCCTTTCTCTTGGCATCCTGTCAGGAAGGAAGATATGAATGGTTGGAGCTCCACGGCCACCATGGATCTCGGGAATGAAATCCACGTGTTAAGGAGAGTGGAGCAGGGCGATGAAGGGGCTTAGACCCCTGTTGACACTGGGAATTGCTGGACCTGTTCAGGACTGCCTATGTCCAGACTTTTTCTTTTATCAAGAAAGAAGTAAACTTAGAAAGATGGTAACGATAACCCTGTATGCAAGACAGTAAAAGAAACACAGATGTATAGAACAGTCTTTTGGACTCTGAGGGAGAGGGGGAGGTGCGGATGATTTGGGAGAATGGCATTGAAACATGTATACTATCATATGTGAAACAGATCACCAGTCCAGGTTCGATGCATGAGACAGGGTGCTCAGGGCTGGTGCACTGGGATGACCCAGAGGGATGGGATGGGGAGGGAGGTGGGAAGGGGGTTCAGATGGGAAACACATGTACACCCATGGTGGATTCATGTCAATGTATGGCAAAACCACTACAATATTGTAAAGTAATTAGCATCCAATTAAAATAAATATATTTATAAAAAAAAAGATGTAAACTTTAAACTTGTTTAAGCAAATGTGGTCTATATCAGCTGCTGCTGCTGCTGCTGCTGCTAAGTCGCTTGAGTCGTGTCCGACTCTGTGCGACTCCTAACTGATGCACTGGTCTCTTTCACCAAAATCTACGTCCTTCTTCTACCCTTGGCTTGGCCGATGCCTACTTATCCTTCAAAAACCAGCGCAAGCAATACTTCCTTCAGGAAGTCTTTTCTGAATCCCCAGCTGTACTCTGAGAGAATCCTGTGAGTTGCAGAGCACGTACCACCCTGTACTCAGTTGTTGAGCCCTTGAGCCTGCCAACTCCTTGATGGCAAAAAACACGGCTTACTTGACTTTGTGGTCCCAATTCCTAGCCCGGCGCCTGACACAGTGGAAAGTCAGTAGATGTTTAGTAAATGAATTAAATGAAAAGAAAATCCAGATGCCAATCACTGGCACTCATCTATTGATTTGTCTTGGCTTTTAAGGCTGTTTGATTCAAAGGACATAAGAGGAAGATTATCGAAGAGAAACAAGGCCTTTCTTTCCTTTATTACTGATCCAAACACAGTCCCTGCATATATTATCTGGGGCAGAGGCTTGCTCTGAGGACCTGCCACATTATGGCTGTACCTTTCTAGCTACTGCCCTGCATATAGGTTCTATCGGACAGTCAGGTTGGGCAGGGCGTGGATCACACATGCCCCAGGCAAGAAGGGACTGCAGCTTCCATTTCTACATCTGAAGCAAAGGCCAACAGTTCCTTATTAGAGGGAAGAAGTGAAGTGAAGCGAAGTCGCTCAGTTGTATCCAACTCTTTGCGACCCCGTGGACTGTAGCCTAGCAGGCTCCTCCGTCCCTGGGATTCTCCAGGCAGGAATACTGGAGTGGGTTGCCATTTCCTTCTCCAGGAGATCTTTCCAACCCAAGGATCGAACCTGGGTCTCCCATATTGCTTTACCATCTGAGCCACCAGGGAAGCAGGAAGGGAATTAATACTTATTGGGCAACTGCCGTGTGCAACCTGAATTAGGTTCACAGTTGTGCCTGTTGCCTTAGTTAATCCTCACAACCCTTTTATGCAGTGTGGTTATTTTTAGTCTCACTTTTCTGATAAGGAAATGAAGGCTCAGAGAGGTTAAAGAAATTATCCAAGGTCATTTGGTAACTACAGAAGCTAGACTTGAACCCATTCCTGCCTAAATGCAGAGCCCAGCTCTCGTCACTAACCAGTGGACTGAACAGTCACTGACCTCCAGGAGAGTGGCACTCCCCGATGTCTAAGAGGTTTCTGGAGCCTTGACCCAGGGAGTGGGAGGCCCGTTAGGGGCTGGGAAGGGGTGAGGAAGGCAGGATGAGAAAGGCCCGAAGTGGACCTGGGAGAGGAGGCACTCATCTTCCTCTGCTCTTGGGCCGAGGGGTGATGAGTCAGTAGAGAGAAAGAAAGTCGTTAAGAAGGCCAAGACTGCCCCCACCCCGCCCCGCCCCGCCCCTGCACAGATCTGCCCAAGCTTGTCTTCCCAGTGATCCCATGCTGAGCTCTCCAGTCAGCGGGGTTCTGGGCTCATTACCCTCTGGGATTCGTTGCATCTCTCCTCTGCTGGCTGCTCAGCATGAGCCCAGCAGTGGGGAACTCATCACCACCTCCCCCATCGGCTGGGAGAGCCACGGGCCGTAACCCACTCTCTTGGGCCTGCCTGTAGAGGTGGTCAGGCTAGAGCACCTCCCTGCTGTGTGAGCCCAGCAGGGTGCGGGTGGTGAAGAAGGTAAGATGAAGGATAAGGTTAGCCTGGCACACCTTCCTGCCGCCTGTCTCCCAAGCCTCCGACTGAATCTGCCTTTTTAGTCCTCTTACCAAAACAAAATCCTTCCGGCTTCCCCAACTGAAAACTAAGTTTATAATTGAAAAGCCCAGAGAATCTATTGCTGCGGAGATGAGGAAATTTAAAACTCATAACCATCCTGCAGGCCAATAGACCAGGCAGATATCCATCCTATTAGAATAACTCTCCACTGTAGATATCCATCTTATTAAAGCGAATGGTTAAGAAAGCCTGTCCCCACGCCAGAGATGCTGTGTATGGTTTTCTGCTCACCTTCTGCGTACATTCATCAGCCCATTTTGTCTCCTCGCCTGAAATCGGCCTCAGAATTACAAGCTGCCGAGAGGCAGCAGAAGTTTTAAATTAAGCATTCATGGGCATAGGTGAGCTCGGGAAATGATGGTGGGTCGAGAGGCAGGCAGGGAAGATTTAGTGTCTCCTGTGTCGGGGAGAAGCTGAGACTCAGTAACCAGTTGGGATCCAGCCGGAGATGGGGGAGCCTGGGAGAAGGGGGTGAGGAAAGAGGGCTAGGAAGGAGGAATTTAAAAGCTCTCTGGTCAAAGGGCCAGACATGCCGCATGACAAAATGAAAATTATTGGAGACTCTGAACCGCTGCTGATGCCAACCTCCGTGCAAGGCATAAATATCTGCTGCGGAGAACAGTGTACGTGCGAGGCGGGGGCCTTGGGGGGACAGCGGGCCAGGTGCTGGGGCCTCCCTCTGCTTCCCCTCAGGCATTTCTGGGTCCCCTGACTCTACCTCGTGCACCTAGTTCTGGGTTGCTGTGCTTAGGTGCTCCGTCTTGTCTGACTCTTTGTGACCCCCTGGACTGTAGCTTGCCAGGCTCCTCTGTCCATGGGGATTCTCCAGGCCAGAATACTGGGTTGCCATGCCTTCATCCAAGGGATCTTCCGAACCCAGGGATTGAACCCAGGTCTCCCACATTGCAGGTGGATTCTTTACTGTCTGAGCCACCAGGGAAGCCCAATAACTGGAGTGGGTAGCCTATCCCTTCTCCAGGGGGATCTTCCCAACCCAGGAATTAAACCAGGGTCTCCTGCATTGCAGGCGGGTTCTTTACTAGCTGAGCTACCAGGGAAGCCCCAGTTTTGGGTTACCAGGCACTTACACCCCAGGTATGGGACAGCAGGGGCTATAATCTCAAGGTTTGTCTTGAGGTCAGTTTGTACGCGGAGGTAAAATCCCCTCTCTGCAGCCCCTGCCTTACTGCCCCTGGAGTGGTCAACGGAGCCTGAACCAGGGTGTGCGTGTGTATATGCTGCTGCTTTGCTGCTGCTATGGCTGACCATGGCGGAGGTCACTCACTTGGCCCCAGAAAGGAGGCCCAGGGGGACTGCAGATGACTTACTGACAGCAGCCTTAATGGTGCTCAGTGGTGCAAGGAAGACGGGCAGCAGCCGGCCCAGCGCTCCGGGGCCTGCCCCCTGCACCAGCCATTCCCATTACCTTGGTTTATTTTCTTTTATTGCAGAGCGGCTCCTGTGTGTGGGCAATAAAGCTCTGACTGCTGTACTCTCCAGGCCTGGGATGGGGGAGCGCTTGGCTAGCTGAAGTAGAGCAGCTCTGGGCGAGGAGGCCTGAGCTGGGGCTGATTCCCTTGGGCGCACCCCCCAGGAGGGCAATACCTAAGCATCCTTCCTGAATGGGAAAGGCCCTGGGAGGACCAGCAGCAGAAGGAGCCACTCAAACGCTGGCTTCTCCCTAGGCTCCCCTTCATCCAGGGTCCCCATCCTCTGTTGGCGGGCTTTGCAACCCTCCCTGTCCCCAAGCCCCTCATTTTTCTGTCACTCTGCTCCATCCTCTTGCTCCTGGGCAAACCTCCTTCCACGGCCATTCAGACATCCCACTTCTGTCTTTTGGACAATTTCCTGCTCCACAGTCTTCTAGCTACTGGGAAAAAAAATACATATATATATATTTCCTTCTAAAGTGACTGACTTTCTGCAACCACTTCCTTTAACACCTGTGAGTCATTCAGACCCCTGGTGGGAGAGCAGGCAAGCGGGAGAGGTGCCCTGGGACCGAGGTGGGGAGCAGGGTAGAGTTCTTCACTTAAGGGCCAGCAGCCGTGGGAAATGGAAGTGCTGGAATGGCAGGGGCTACAGAGGGTCTTTTTGAAGTTCCAGGCACTGGCTTGTACAGGATAAAAGAGGCTTTAGGGAGGGCAAAGAGAAGCTGCTAGCTGGATTCCTGCCAAGACACAGGACGACAGCGCAGCCCCAAGTGGTTTACAAACACAGAACCTTTGCTAAAACTTGTCCTTAACAATTTGAAAGCCTCAAAACCCCATAATTGCCTCTCTAATGAGCGCTTTTAAGGAGACCCTTCCCCACCAACTGTCCACAACTCTGCTCAAAACACATCTGCAAAATTTTAAATCCAATCCATTTGATTTATGCTCTATTTTTATGTCAATTAATTCAAGGTAACTGTGGGTCAATTCTGTATGCATTAGACCTGCGATGCCCAGACAGCAACCACCAGCTCTAAACTGGAAGTTCCTAAAGGGTAGGGGCTGAGATTGGTCTCTTCACATCATTTTACTGACTATAAATCTCCAGCCCCAGGGGACCCATCGTAGTAACTCTGAAGTCCCAGGGGAATGGTTTTCAGGGCCCAAAGTGGGGTGGGATATAAGACTGGCATTCCTGGCACAGCCCATCAGGCCAGGCTTTGGACAAGAAGATGGATTTCGTCTGATTTCCCTTGACAGACGAGTGGTGTTCAGCAAACAGCCAGGCATGCGGCTGTCACTCTGATGCTGAGCTCTGACAGGCATCGATCAGGCTGCAGTGTGAGCATGCAGACACATATACAGACCTCGTCAACATCTCGGCTTGGAAGACAGTTCTGTCTGAGCCAGGATGGCCACACCCCCCTTGGGGGATGCTGCTGCAGAGCAGACTATACCAATGAGGGAGAGGAGGCAGAATGGAGCCTCCTCAAAATGCCCATTCTTGGGTAGGAAGACAAGCAGAAAGGGGCATTAGGCGAAGGCTGGTATAAATGGCCAAGCAAGGCAAAAGCAGAAGAGGGTAAGCTGACATTCCTAGTCTCCTCCCCCGCTCCCCCGCCCAGCAGCTCCCCTGTGCTGCCTAATGCTGCCCTCAGCCCATGGAAATTACAGAACACCCCATCTGAACCAAAGGTCATCTCGATCTCCCCAATCCAGACGTCTTCCTCATGCCCCCAGGAGATGGTCTGCTTCTAGCAAAATACTCCCTAACAAGGAACTCTCTGAAGAGTCCATTCCACTATTTAGAAGTCATCTTTCAAGTTCAACCTGTATTTCCTCTTATTTGTAGTCTGGAGCAATTTGGAACAAGTCTGATCCCTTTTTCTTATTTACCTGTGGGTAGTTTTGGGAAAGCCCCCTGAGCCCAAACACCTCTCGGCTCTGAAGTTTGTTCTGAGAAGCAGGTGAGAAAAGACTCAGGTGAGTGACTAGCATGGTGTGTAGCAAGCCCCCCAAAAGTGTCTGCTCCCTGCATGTGACAGCCATTCATATTATTAACGTTTATTCTGTTTCTCTATTCCTATTACTCCCTGCACCTGGATCCCACCCACCCTCTACACCACCTGGTCCCTTCCCAGGAATGCTCAACTTATCAAAAATGCTTTAAAAACTGAACACAGAATCCCAGAAGTTGCTTAAGCACATGCAAATAATCACCTCATTTGATCTATACTGTTCTCTACTGCAGTCATTTTTATCAATCATTTCACACTGTTGTTAGTACACAGTTTGTAGTAAACAAAATGCCCTGGGGTAATTTTCAAATGAACTGCCATCAAGATAGGTCACCTTCATCTTGTAGTTGTATAACTGATTTTTTTTTTCCTTTGAACTTAAAAAAGCACTCTGTATTTGTTACAACTGGTAAATTACATTTCACCTTGTAAGTTGCAGCCCATCTTTCTCCATACTTGTAAGAAATTTTGAACCTTGATGTTCTGTCCTAGCAGAACACAATCTTGTGCATCTCAAACGTGATAAGTCAGCCTGCAGGGCTTTCACCTAAATCTTAGGAAGGGCAGACAGACCCAGGAGCAGAAACTGAAACTTGCACCGTGGCTCCAAGATGCTCCGTAAGTAAGGATTTGGTGAATACACTTGGGCTTTCCAGATGGCACCATGGTAAAGAATGTACCTGCAATGCACGAGGTGTGGTTTCCATATCAAGATTCCCTGGAGAAGGAAATGGCAACCCACTCCAGCATTCTTGCCTGGAGAATTCCTGGTGAGCTACAGTCGGCCATGGGGTTGCAAAGAGTCAGATATGACTGACTAAGCATGCATGCACAAATATGGTTGAGAAGGAGAACCCTATGGTGGGAGCCTGTGGGAAGCCCTGGAGGCAGAGAACACCAGGCAGAACCAGGGGAGGACCAGGCTTGAATCCTACCCTCTGGAAGCTTTCCTATTTTAGCTCTCAGGTGAGTGAAGCTACTGCCTTTTACATGGACCCAGAGGTGGATCTGGGGTATGAGTCTACATTAAAAAAGGAGCTGAAGCAGAGGAGAGTTTAGAAACATCTCAGCAATGATGCTCTTCCTCGCTCGGGAGGGCTGACCTGGCTGTCTCCTCCCAGGGCCCCTCACACCAGCAGCTCTGCCTATCTTTTTGGAACGCTGGTTCTCTCGGATAATTACAGGAACTCTCCGGGGAGGGCTGGCTGGGCCACAGGTAGATGGCTGTGGGAATGCAGAAAAGGGACTTGGCAGTAGCACAGAAGGTGGATGTGCAGGCAACGTGATGAATGGAAGAGGGACTTGGGCCCAAAGACCAGGGGGAAATGGTGTGAGAGAGGACCAAAAAAAATTGAGCCAGGAACTGGAGGCTGAAATAGATTTTTGTTCAAAATCTGTTCCCACGGCATCTGAGGGGCACATGGGACTCTCCTGGAGTCCAGCTCCCTGGATGATACATGGCTATAAGGTCCTGTTGCTGGATGGTTTGGTAGCAATGATCTCCTTGCTATGATGAAGTAACTGAACTGATCAAGTCAGTGAATGAGAAACTTGCAGAGGCCCTTTCTCCATGTGAGGGCAGCTTATGGGGGTGTGGGGGAGTGGAAGAAGGTGAGGTGTGGGGAATCTCATTCTCCTTTTCTCTTCAGCATCTGCTGGATCACTCTGACTCAGTCTGTCTAAACAGGATATAAAAATGTCTTTTTAAAGATGGTCAGAAAACAGTGGTTTGCAAAAACCAGTTTCTTTAGGGGCATTCAAGTAGAAGAACCCTCCACATACAGAAAAGAGAGAAAGTGAAAACTGGATAAACATCTCTTTCTGTTCATGCCTCTCTCACACATGCATGCACACTAGCTCTTGATTCAGCCTTCTCATGGAGATGGGCTGGGACCAACCATGCGGTACCCGAGGCTATCTATCTGGGATAGAGATGTCCCTAAGGTTAATCCTTCTGGATAATACAGAATGCAATGCTCTCAGGCAAGTCCTTCCTATGTGTGTGTTTACCGCGGCCTCCCTGGTTTTAGTAAAGCTTTCTTTCAATAACCCAAGACACCGGCCCAGAATCTCTTTCACCTCCACATCACCTGCAGAGAAGCACTGTTTCCCTGACTTCTCTCTCCCTCCCTGCGCTCCAGGGCTCTTGGGTGACTTTCCTCTCGTAACTCTGCTTACTAATATCACCCCAATTTTATGGAAGAGGAAACTAAAGGCTGATGAGTTAAGCGCTTCTCTGTAAGGCCATGCAGCCAGTATGTGACAGGGCTGGAATTCAAAAGTGGGCTTCTGATTCCAAAGTCCTCATTGCCAACAATCACACCATCCTGTGGTACTAACATGGTGCCAGACGGGAAGCTCTGGTCTTCTGGTCTTTACAGTGAGTCAAGAGGAAGAGGGTGGCTGGAACCATGGTGGACCCAAGAGGGAATGGAAGGAAGAGGGGAACTGATGGGCCTTGTGTCAGGATGGCAACTGAAGAGAAACGTCTCCTCCTTGGAAGGCCTGCTTGGGGAAGTGAGTAGCTGTGAGAGGAAGGGCCAGAGAGGGCGATGGCTGGGAGATGAAAGGCCGGAGCAGCCGGGTCTTGTTTCTTTTATCCAGAGCGGAAAGAGAAAACCTTCTGGGGGACAAGGCACAGCGACAGATCAATCCCTGAGCTCTCCACGGTGTCAGGAAACTCAGAGCTGGAGGGGAAGATGGAATGAAAAGCTCTGGGGCTTGAAATGATGCCGGATCTGCTGGTGATAGGGCAGCAGAGAAAAAGTGGTAAAGAGTAAAGACTGGGGAGGGCACAGACTCACAAAGAAAGGTTTCTGGCCCCAACTCTCCCCCCAGGAAGGACTGTGCAGTGGAAATCCCTGAAGCTGCCTGGAAGCTCTGCTTTGCAGTGCGGTTAACCTTCTCTCCGAGGTCTCTAGCGGACAGAAAGATGGAATATAAGAACCCGGGTAGAGAGCTGGAAGGACTGCAAACCAGAGTGCATCCTATCGGGCCAAGCCAGTCGGCAGAGGGGACACACCTCAGAGTGACAAATACTGTACACGGAGGATGAGAGATCACTTATAGCAGCAGAGATGATATACATACACACTGATGTTACTTCCTCCAACAACTTCCTGCCCCCAAACGGCTTCCCTGGTGGCTCAGTGCTAAAGAATCTGCCTGCCAACGCAGAAGACTTGGGTTTAATCCTTGGGTTGGAAAGAACCCCTGGAGGAGGAAATGGCAATCCACTCCTACCTATATTCTTGCCTGGGAAATCCCAAGGATAGAGGAGCCTGGCACGCCACAGTTCATGGGGTTGCAAAAGAGTCAGACAAGACTTACTGACTAAACAACAACAACTTGCCCCCCAAACCAAAAATCGGTCCGGGAAGCTCTCTCCTCCAGCCACGTGGAGCAACAGGCCAGCCCCTGGGAGCTGTTTTAGTTGGTGATACCTTCTCTCCTTCCCTCTGTTCCTGAGGCTGTTATCAAACAGCCTGTGTGTTTCCCCAGTTCATCCCACTCTTTCCAATCAGTGCTAATTGAACCACTTAACTCAAAGACAATAACATTTGCCGTTTCAAACCATTAAGAAAAGTGTCTCGGTTGAGACGTTCTGTAGAAGGCCTACTCCAGGGATGTCAGTGCAGGCTCACACACAAACATGCCCACAAGGCACACTCAGCGTGTAAACACACACACAACTAACAGTTCCAGGAAAAAATGCTGTAAAAGCATGGTCGGCAAGTGTCAGCCTGTCCTTCACCATGGGGTTGCCTGAATTATTAAAAAAAAAAAAAAAAATCACTGCTGGTTCTAACTCAGGGCCAGGAAACTGCAGCTGTGGCCTCATCCCGGTGCACCCAGAGCTTCTGCTGCCTGTGTTCTCTGAGGTCCGGAGATGAACAGGAAAGAAGAGAAGCGCAGCCCCTAGGTCCCACCACACCTGACAGCTAGAATCTTTTTAGCGGAGGAGATGGAAGGCGTGCTCTCTCCAAACCCTCTGGCGGGGGGTGGGGGTGGGGGGAGTCTCCTCCTCATCTCCCGTCATAAAGATGCCCGCCAGCAACCCCGTCACGTTAAGGGAGAGGTGAATGGGGGCACAAAGGTTGACATGTCATGAAAGAACATCCTCTCTTTCAGCTTCAAGACCAGCCCTGGAAGGCCCCAGAATGAGAGAGGGCTCGGGAGAAGCAGAGCTGTAGGCAAGGGCGAGGGCCTGGAGACATGCCAGGAAGAGAGAGGACCAGAGCAACAGGGAGAAGGGGTCAAACAAGACCCCGAGGAAAGGGGAAGGAGAGGGGGAGGGGAGGGTGGGAGAGTGACCCCAGACCTGTTTCCACACTGTCAGTGGATGGAGGACAGTGTGCTTTTTTAGAGGCTTAAAGACTGAATGAAAATAGGGACTTCCCTGGTGCTCCAGTGGCTAAGACTCCATGCTCTCAGAGCAGGGGGCCCAGGTTCAATCCCTGGTTAGGGAACTAGATCCCACATGCTGCAACTAGAAGTTCGAGTGCTGCAACTAAAGATTCCGCATGCCACAACCAAGACCTGGTGCAGCCGAATAAACAAATAAGTAAACAGTTTTTAAAAAAGTGAAAATAGCTCAGGGTAGGGGTTCTCATTTCATCTCTACTGCTAGCTGTATGACTTTATGGTAAATCACTTAACTTCACTGGATTTGTGATTTCATCTGGGGGTGGGGGGTGGGATTAGACTTCTGAGTTTCCTTCCAGCTCTCAAACACTCCCATTCCAACTCCTGGCTCTGCACCCCGAAGTTGCACCCCGAAGTTGCACACCCAGTTCAATCCCCTTGGTGTGTTCTTCTCCTGCTGGGACCAGGGCCAAAACCACTCTGGTGCAGGCCCCTGTCTTTTGATTTTAGGGCTCTGCTCCTCTATTTGTCTCTCTCTGAGCTCTGGGGCTCTGCCAAGAGGGGTTATCTCTTCTGCCGCTAGATTCCAAAACTGATGTCTTCCCTGCTCAAGTCCCAATGAGTAACATCAAGCCTCATCAATTCACCGGTAGTTGATGGGTCCCTAAGAACAGATGAGATGTTGTCAGAAAGGAGACAGGCAAATGCTAGTCTGACCTTTAAAAAGGGAAAAAAGCATGGAGCAAAGAAAAGGAAACATGGTGAAGTCCATGAACCACAGGTAAGAGAGCTTAAAGTCTGTCCTGGACCAAATCCCAGAAGCAGTGGTTGAAATGCAGTTTGTGAGTTCTTAGAAAGTGATTATTAAGAGATGACATGTTCATGAAAACTAAGTCAGGCTTAACCTCATTCCCTTTGCAGGTAGGGTCACTCAGCTGTAAAATGAAGCGTCTATCATCACCCTGCTTTTTCCAAGGGACTGAATTATTTCAGGTGGGGCAGTGACAGGACACTGAATGACAATCACAAACCAGAAGAAATTCTGGTTTACTGCTAATCTGCCTTTAGCACCTCCAACAAAAACAGAGTGGACTTCAGGCTCAGAGCCTCGCAGGCAAAGAGGATTTAGCCAGAGTTCACTAACACTGATCTGCAATCTCAGTATTTATTTTTAAAATTTCCTTTCATTTACGATAAGTGATGTGCTTCCATTTAAAAAAGTTCCTTTTAAAACAGTTTCAGAAATATCAGGGTGATTTAAGGACAAATATGAAGGAGATAACAGTATAGAGGATATCTGGACTTGGCAATAGCACATAGATGGTATAATGGACACCTGAAGTTTGGGAGATCTGGCTGTAAATTAAATGCAGCTGGCCAACAGCAGGGCTGGAACCACTTGGTGGTACTTCGGCTGCCCGAGCCTACAGGCGCCGGCTGTGGGGAGGTCTGATGGCTGCCACTCAACAGCCATTTCCCCTTCCCCCTGCTGGCAAGTCTCTGCCCTTTTTCCCTGTGATATCTGCATGTGACTCAGGAAAACACAAACTGATCTAAGTTATTTTTTGTGCCCTGGGACTTGCTGACAGTCGAGGGAAACCTATGCACTTCTTCACAGAATAGTATTTTTGGATACATTAATTAAAACACATAGGATTACAAAGGAAATGAATTACACCGAAAGTTATTAAAATATTAAAAAAAAACCCCACCCACGTCAGGGTTTAGTCAATATATGTACTTTTTCATTAACACACCAAATAACAAGATTAAGCAATAGGTCTGACATCTAAAATCTCAAGGCAGTGATGAGTCAACACCATGTTGAAACTCCTGCAACATGATATAAAATTACTTGTGACTTCCATTGGTGATAAAATCATAGGTACACTAGTTTTACTGTGATTTTTGGCTTACATTCACATTCAAAGGGCATGTTAACTTTGAGTTAGAGGTTAATAAAAATAAAGACATAATTTTCTCCCATCCAAATTCATGGAGCCTTTGAGAATCTGGTCTCAGTCCATCACTGGGGCTGGGAAGCAGAGTTCTCTTTCCTGGTCCCACAGTTTAGTACTGTTGTCCAAATCTGGACAGTGAGATAGGAGGGGAAGTCAAGGTGAGAGGCATGTGGGGAAGGACTCCTTTGCTTTTAAAAAGAGATCCAGAAATAAGACACTGCTGCTTCTCCTGACTTTGGAGATTGGTGTGTGGGCATGCAATGCCTGGTGCTATGGAAACCATCTTTGCAGCCAAGAACTGTGGTCAAGCTGAGGGAATGGCTCAACAGAGCAGAGGAACAGAACTAAGGTACCTGATGCTGACTTGGGGCCACATCTCAGTTAAATAACCCATCCTGGAGCTACCCTACTTGGGGCTGACCTTCTACGTGAGGTCGGTCTCCGCATCGATGGTCTATTACTTGCAGCACGAGACACCTATAGCCTAAAGTGATCTATGCGCCTTCCCCATAGTTAATGCGTCTTCTTTAATCTCCGTGACGAAACTAGCTTTCCCTAACGTTTTTGAGTCACGGGAGTTGCTCGGTGTCCCAAACCCATCTCTGCCATTTTCCCCCCCAGTCTCTCAGGGTCCTCAATGTAAAACTGAAGAGTTGCCATCTAATGAGAACTGACAAGGTGGAGGCCACAGGAAGGGCTGATACCAGGAGAGCTCTTGGTAAAGGATACCACCCAGAGCATCGGCTCAGAGCTCTATTCCGGTGCAACAACTGGGGTGGGGAAGAGGAGGAGGAGTCAGGGTGAGGAAAAGTCAGTCTAGACAGGAGGGCACAAGTGGGGTAGGAAAGCCAAGATATGAAGAGAACATCTAGGTTTCCAGATTCATACCTGGTTCTGTTCAAATATCAGGACTGACACCACACCAATTCTCTACATGAGATCCCTTTTCTTTTTTCCCTTTCCCCCATCACCTCTCTGCCTCTAGCTTCCAATCTATCGAGGTACACATTCCTCAACACACAGCCACAAATCTGATAGAAAGCTTGCAAAAGATATCAGACAGACTGTATAATCTCTGCTAATCCTGTAATCAGAAGCTAAACCCAGGACACAAGTGGATTTGCAAAGTAAGGCTTTTAGAAACTCAAATGGCATTAGCAGGCCACAGAGACCAATGTATGCAGTGACTGAGTGAGACCCATCAATCCAGAAGCAGATTCGTTCCTTCAACTCCATGTGAGCCCTGGGGAAAAAGAAAGGACTGAAGGGGAATGGGCTGTTATACCTGGGGACGACAGCAAGGCCATCCCAAGTCCCTTGTCGCAGGCTCTCTGAAATGGTAAGTCCGGGAGTAGGAGAGGAAGAATAAAAGGCAGGGGAGGTTAGGAGCAAGGGAAGATCAGCCCATTCCTTATTCTGCTGCCGCTGCTGCTAAGTCGATTCTGTTGTGTACGACTCTGTGCGACCCCATGGACGGTAGCCCACCAGGCTCCCTCGTCCCTGGGATTCTCCAGGCAAGAATAATGGAGTGCCATTGCCTTCTCCTCTCCTTATTCTAAACCGAATTATCTTCTTTGGGAGAAAAACAACAGATTCCAGCAAAGCGAGAACAGGGAAGGCGTATAAGGACAAGCACATTGTACATGCGCAGGGCCCGTGCAGAATATTCCTTGGTAACCCGCTTTCAAGTCACTGGTTTCAGAGTCTCTGCTCACACCTGACCTGCTCTAGGGGGCAAAGGTCTCTGAAACAGGCAGGGCTATATTTATCCACAAAGCTTGTCTCATCGGGAGCCTGCCTGTTCCTTGGTGGATGGGGCCTGAACAAATCTTTCTGTGCTACCCATCAGGGCCACACAGCTCCTTGATGGCGCTGTGTGGAGACGTGATTAACACACCAACCACAAGTGCCACAGGCCCCAGTGAGGCGGAGGGGCCCTGGGGACAGGAGGTGGCCTGGGCAAAACTTCCCTTCAGGCGAATGGAAATACTTCACTGGTTTTCTTGTCCACGAATCCCCGTGTGACAGCACTGAGTCTGTGGGCGGGTCGCTGTGCGGGGCCACGTCCCTCTTCCTTTTGGGGACCAAACGTGCCTCAGGATAAGCTGAGTTTGGGGCCAGTGCAGGAGACCCTGCTCTGTAGCTTTGGTCCCTGACACAGCCCCTCTCAGGCTCACAGCCCTTCCTAGAGGTTTCTGAAAGAAAAAGATTTTAAAAATTATCTGGTTACGTTGTCATATTTAATGGGCACCCTTCAGAAGAGCTGCAAAGTTTAGTATAAGTACAATGTTTACAACAAGTACGATTATTTCAGCAGACTAATATGGGGAAACCATGTGTTTTGACATTTTTGTCCAAGTGACCATCAGGCCCTTGATCAGTATCTTTAAAACAAGACAAAGGGGTTTCTAACCCTGGCAAAGGTGGAACCGGGATGAGAAACCCAGGGACCCTGAAATACAGGGAAACAGGCGCAGCTCTGAGGTGGACCAGACAATGGGCCAAAGCTCAGCCATCTTTTCGGCTTCTCTCACAAAGAGAGAACAGAGCAGCCTAACAGAGATATATATGTCAGACCCCTCCCAAAGATGAGAAACCCCCAACCCTGTGTGCTAGGACCACCGTCCTCACCGCCCATGTGAGTCTTCAGAAAAATCCCTCAACACCTACTGAAGTCTTCTCCTTCCTAGAAAACAGTATTTAACAAGAATGGTCTTATTGACTGAAGCAAGCGAGTGAAGGTTACGTGTTTAGAAAACTCATTAATAACAAACACCATTCTTAAAGAGACAGACTCAGACAGAGAGAGGAGCTGGCAGGAAGCCCATCCCTTAGGCTGCCCTGAACATGGGGCAAGCTTGCAGATGGTGGTGCTGAAGGCCAGAGGCCGGCCTGGCCTCCGATCAGAGCAGGAGTTTGTCTTAGTCTCAATTTGATGAAGACATTTACCCAATGGCTCCCAGAGGTACAGGGCAGAGGGTCTCATTTCTGTCCTTTTACAGACAGTGGGAGCAAATGACTGCTTTAATTGGTTAAGAAATCAGAAGGCTCAAGCCAGCAGAGGGTTCTGCCCTCTGTTGGGCAGGGCCCCACTAAAGTAGAGTGTTGGACACAGGCCCCATCTTCTTCTTGGAGGTTTCCACTGAGGGGAGAATCAGAATGCCCCCGACTTGTTGGCTGGTTAGTCTTTTCATATTCATCTCTCTCTTCTTCACTTACTGGCTCGTGTGTACACATGGCCTTGAATGGGTCCCATGGACTGGCATTGGGAGGCAGACTGTCAGATGCCAGGACAGGAAGGATGGAGACGAAGCTGCTCTGTGTGCCTGGGATCCCAAGATGGTCTCCCCTTGGGGAGCGATCCCCAGGGGCTCAGAGCCAGCTCCACAGCACCGCCAAGTCACCGGGCCAGAGAGGCCAGTTTTGGGGGTGGGGGAAGCAGGGAGAGAGGGTGTCCAGCCCAGAGACTGCTCACTTGCACAAAGAATCCTTTCAGAGTTATTGGCTGGCAGGGCTCCTCTCAGACTTTTTTTTAAGGGCTTGTGCACTGAATACAAATCAAGCAGCTTCACTGGGCTGTCACACAAACTGGCCGCAGACACCAAGACAGTGAGACAGAACGGGGGGCTCCTCTAGCCGAGCGGCCAGCGCTCAGGCATCACAGTAGGAGGCGCCCAGATCCCCAGCTGGTGGTCCCACAGAAGCGGGGCCTCAGCACCTCTTATCAGAAGCAGAGCCGTTTCAGTCTGGTGTCCTTCAGAAAAGTAGTTTCAAGTAGACCAACACGACAGGTTCCCAAGAGCATGCTGCTTAGCATTCCTGGCTGGTAGCAAGGAAAGACTGAAAAGACAGGGATACTCGGCCGAGGGGCGGGGGTGGGGGGTGGGTAGCGTTCTGGGGTAAAGGAGAATGAGGTAGTCCTGTTATCCTTGTGTAAAAAGAAACAAATCTACCTCTCCGCTGTGGCCAAATTCAGAGCTGCGTGTGAGAGAGGCCAGACGTGAAACACAGAGAGAGAGAGAGAATGGCTAGGATGGACAGAAGAACCAACCAACAAACAGGGGAATTCTAATTCTTCCCTCTACATCTGCTAGAGGAGCTGAAGGGCCTAGCTTCCCTTACTTCACACTCACTCACCCCTAGTTCCTCTAGACAGAAAGGTGATTTCCACTGGAAGCATGTGCAGACAGAACTGTATCTAAAACCACAGATTAAGAGCTGGCTGGGGGCTGGGGAGATCTCACTCCTGACAGGCTCGTGCAATGAGAAAGGAAGGCGGCCTCCAGGAACCTGGGTGTCAGCCAACCCACCCATCGGTTGTTCCATGACTTGTGGGGAAGCCAGAGGTGTGGGCTCCAGGCGAGGCTTCTAAGGGTAAGAGCCTGGCCTTTGGCTGAAGGAGGGGGTAGGCTGAGGACGGTCACAACAGCCACCGAGAGACAAAATTCAAGCCCACATTTTCATTCTCATTCGGGATCCTCCAAGTCTCCCTCAGAAACTCCTTAGATGAGACAAATGAACCCACCTCGCCAGGCCGGTACTGGATGATGAGCTGAGGCCATACCAGCCGCAAGGAAGAGAACCCGAGCTATGGCTGAAGCTGAAAGCACAGAACTGGAACAATTAATGAGCTGTGTGAGGCAGCCTGATGGCCAAAGATGCTGATCCACAAAGAAACTAAACAGCAGATCAAGAAGCCTGGCAGAGAGAAGGCAGTGCCAACTTGGCACTGCTCTATGAACTGGGGGGATTAGAATGGCTGGGAGGCCACGAAACACCTACAAGACACAGTGGAAAAGGACAACAGGTTGCAAGCCAAAGTGAACAGATTAAAAACACAGAAAACGATCCAAATTGAGTGCTTCTTAAATTCGGTCAGAAATGTTCAAGGGTAAGTATAGAACATGTGCTCCCGTCTCGTTCACTCTCTCCAGATTATAAGGTGTCCTGTGAAGCAGGGAGCTGTCCCACAGGGGCCCCAGAATATCCCTCCGAGAACAGGCCTAAGTGATGCGACTGTTTCTTAAACAAATTCTGTGACACAGCCATGGTCAAGGAAAATGGAGTCACAACATGAGAAGAATCATCTTTCCTCAAGGCAAAGGGACAGACAGTCAACAGCTAAGCTGGAGAAGGACCCAGTGGCCAAGCTCCCAGTCAGACTCTCCACACAGCTGTCTGCTCCCCTCTCCACCCTCCCCTAGGCTTTTAAATTAAGAGTCTGTGGATGGAATTATTTTTTCTTTAGCCATGCAAAATCCAGGGATGGACAGCTCATAGATATAAGGACCCTGGGCAGAAGCTCTGAGCTCCTCTCGTGGCCCAGCCGGGTGCCCACCGACTGCACTGTAGCTCGGGCGCTCAGTGGGATATTTATAGCTGCCTTTAAATTTACCCGACTCTCCATAAAGCGAGGTAATGGGGCGCCCTTTACTGCTGCTCGCGGTGATTGTCCTAACATTCTTTAATTAGCAAAAAGCGTTGGCACAGCCACTTCAAAGTATTTGATCTTATGGTCCTGGTGTTCCCTATTTCAGGCTCAACAGCCCTCACTCCCTTTGGAGAAAATGTACTTTAGCAAATTTGAAAATGACAGACACATGTGTCCATAAGCACAAAGAAGCGTATTGGTGTACCTACACTCATGCTTCTGCTCACGCTTTGCAAACCCACAACTGCCAGGAGCCCATGAGCCTCGATGATACTTCCATAAAACTCCTGCTCATCAATCTGTCATCAAGGGGATATGAATTTTAAAAACTGAGGACTGGTGAAACCTTAAGGTCATCAGGATCTTCCTTAAACTTCTATTAAAAAAAAAAAACAACTGGTCATTTCACACCTATCTTTTCAAAGATTTATGGAGTAGTGTTAGGGTTCTTGATACACCATTAGGGAGGCCTGAACTCCTATTCACTTGGGCCAAAAAATAGTCCTCTTCCTTCTGAAATAATTAATTCCCCACTATGATCGAGGTGTTGGGCACAAGATGGGGAAGGTCTCTGCTTTTATGGGATGTGCAAGTAAACAAGGTAATTTCAGATAATAATATATCAAATAAGAGAGTAAAATCTAGGGATGTGACTATGATTGGTGGGGCTACTAAAGTAGTCTAAAGACAGGGTAGTCATGGCAAGTCTCAAGAGACCTGCTTAAGAAGCTGACCACCTGAAGATGTGGGGGAACATTCCAGACAGAACAGTTATATTTGTGTATAACTGCAGGCATGGGCTCTTGGTCAAGGATCCAATTTGCGTTGGAGATACTTGAAAAGCCATTTGCTCATAACTCTTACTCCTAAAGGAGAGAACCAGCTCAGAATATTCCAAAAGAAAGAAGAGCAGCTCAGCTGAAGGGTAGGGGTCGACCAGAAAGATGATAAAACATGAGCGCACAAAAACAGCCAGGGCACATGGCTGAGGGCCTGTGGTCCATGGTGCACCATTTGTGCGTGTTTGTGTCATGTGTGTCTCAAAACTAACAGTTAAAAACAGTGAAAAACACCTGATATCTTAAATGAAGAACTGAAAGGCCTAAATTAGGGGTAATACCAAAAGCAGAGAGGAAAAAATGAAAGGAAAAAAAAAGGATTCTCTCAGAACTGACTTTGGTTAAAAATATTTCCCTTCTATACTAGTTTCCTCATTTTTAATACTACTGCTACTTCTAGTACTACTATTAGCTTAAGACTGATGGATTTTCCTTACTTGCTGCTGGTTAGATAATACCACAAAATAAGTACAGTTGTCAATCCCAACATACACATGCAGAATTTGAAGTTTAAAGAAGTGACTCACATACACAGCACATACAAAGTAGACAAATAGAACCATGATTTGAACCCAGGTTTCTCTGATTCCAGAATACTTTTGTAACCTCCACACAGTATAATACTCAGTAGCATGTATGCACGCATGAAAGTGAAAGTGAAGTTGCTCAGGTGTGTCCGACTCTTTGCGACCCCATGGACTGTAGCCTACCAGGCTTCTCAGTCCATCGGATTTATTCATTCACTCTCTCTCTCTTTCCCTCTTTCATTCAACATATTTTCTAGGACTCATTTGGGGGAAATGAAATGTTTGGGCTTTCACCAACCAAAACATGAATAAACTGAATAAATGTATAAAACCACTGTGTATTTGTGTATAACTGCAGGCATGGACTCTTGGTTAAGGATCCAATTTGTGCTGGAGATACTTGAAAAGCCATTTACTCATAACTCTCACTCCCACATCTGCATTTACATCTGCTGGGCTCTGATCTTTAGGCTTTTCTTAAATCTCCAGTGAGTGTGAAACTCAACATTTCTGTGACTTAGCTTTGCCATTTTGTAGCAGTGCCAAGCGGTACTTCTAATACTACTGGTAAATGCTTAGATGTTCTAAGATCTTTGGGATAAAAACCAATAGGCCATATAAAGAGTGAGAAAAGCATTACAAAGAGGAGTCAAGGCAGGTTTTGTGAGTTTCTCTGGTCTGCCTGCTTCTCTTGGTCCCCGTGACGATTCCTGTGGCACTGACTCAGGGAACCCGCTCACTTTCCGATGGGCAGGCCCACTGGGCACATCACCCATACTGGGCTGCTCTCCCTCCCCCCTCACAAGTACAGGAACACAGAGGACTTACCTGCTGGTGATTAAGATATATCCTCCCCCTTCTCTTCCTAAGTGGCACATCACATTAACACAGTGGTTTAAAATTTGAATGCTGAATAAATTTGAGATTGAAACCAGACTCTGTCACTGCAGTCAGCTGAATGAACCCCAGACAGATAATGCCCATGCCCCAAACCCCAAACCTGTAAATGCTACCTGACATGAAAGAAGGGTCTTTGCAGATGAAATAAAGTTAAGGGTCTTTGCAGATGTGATTAAGTTTGACACCACCCTTGCTTGTCCAGGTGGGCCCTAAATTCAGTGGCAAGCGTCCCTGTATGTCAGAGGAGGCAGACAGGAGAGGAGAAGTCAACATGACCAAGTAGATGGCTATGATACAGCCACAAATCAAGGAATAGGACGGTCACTGGGGCTGGAACAGACAAAACGCCAAGCACAGATTCCCCTCTAGGCCCATTGGAGGGAGGCTGGCCCTTTCAGATTTTGCACTTTTAGCCTCCAGAACTGTGAGAGAATAAATTTCTGATTTTCTAAACCACCAAATATGTGGTGATTTGTTATGTCAGCTTTAAAGTCACCTACTAGCAATAAAGTTACTTACTAGTTCTGTGATTCTCAGAAAGCTTCCTAAATTCATCTGCAAAACGGGGAACCTAAGGGTACCTCCATTGCAGAGCTGTTGTGATAATCAATATGGAAACCAACCAACGCTCCGGGCAATGCTGCCATCATCACTGTTGTCATTGCCACACGAAGGCAATTAAAGGGAAGGACAAACCACAGGGCTTATAACAGGTTAGTGTACCTGAAGAGTACATTTCCAAGGCTTTTGGCTGGTCCTCTCCAGGCTGTCTGGCCACACTGATGATGGCGCTGAGAATGGGCACAAACTGTTTATTCCACAGAAGCAGTCGTGAGGGCATTGGGAGGTTTCTCCCTCCCTCAGACCTGGCAGCCCGAAAAGAAACGGGAAGTCCTGGCAAACTAGCCTCAGAGAAGAGGAAGAGGCCTTGCCATGCTCTAGCTCTTTGCCATTCTTATGAAGCATCTTGTCTTCCCTAAGGCTTTCTGCAAATTGCTCTGGATGGGACCTGCCAGAAGAAGCTTTCTTGTCCATTTTCTTTCGACATCCTTCTTTGCAGTTCTTGGGGGAAAGGGACAGTGGATTTTGAGGGCACTGGGAAGAGTGGGTAATTCTAGAACAGTTGTGTCACCTTGAAGCATCAGGCTCAAGGAATAAAACCCATTCCATTTTTATGGGTAGTAATGGCATGGCCATGGGCTCACTACAGGATGACAGGCAAGAAAAACAATCTTACTTTTTTGTAATGGTGACTTTATCCATTAAACAGAAAACTTCATGACCCACTGATTCTTGAGGGATATCTGTGCAGGTGGGTAGAAGTCAGAGAAAGATGCAAACACACCCACATACACACATTTGTTGCCTTAGGTAGAAGAAGGTGACTGTTTCCTTACAGACCATTTCTTATGTCTTGTCACTAATTCACCAGTCAACTGGTGTCTTTCTCTTTGTGAAGGTCAACTTCCATATTTTTCTTTCCTATTTTCCAAATCCCTTTTCCTTCTGCGGGGCTTTTTCTTTTCTTAGTTAAAATGGCAGCATAAAATGTATAAAAATAGACAAGGTGCTTGAGTAGGGTTTGGCAGCCTGACAGTATTACAAACAGGAGCCAGAGTGGCAGGGAGTACACATGTGATCTTCCTGTCACGGATGGACCTACCACAAGCCTCCCGGAGGCAAGATAGTACCCTGCTCACTCCTGGCAAACCCTGCGAGGCATGGACATCTAGTGGCAACTGAGGATAATGCCTCAGGGATGCAGGTCAGGCTGGGGAGTGGTCTACTGTGGGCTTTACAGGAGCTCAATTATCCTGGGGGGCTTCCCAGGGGGCTCAGGGGTAAAGAATCTGCCCCTGCTGATGCAAAAGATGCACTGAACCCTGCCTGGGTGGGGAAGATGCCCTGGAGAAGCAAATGACAACCCTTTCCAGTATTCTTGCTGGGGAAATTCTATGGACAGAGGAGCCTAGCAGGCTGCAGGCCATGGGGTGGCAGACAGACAGTCATGCCTGAGCAACTGAGCATGCGTGCAGGTATCCTGGGTCCCCTAAGAGCCAGTCCCCTGCATGACCGTTTCCTTCACTTCTTATTAGGGGTCCAAAGTCACTCAGAATGGCTCTGTGGAAGACCACGGTTAGCCCCACCCAGCAAATATAACGAGAGCACCTGCGTACAAAAGCACAGAAGACAGGCATCTGGCAGTGTCTTCAGGCCCCAGGTTAAATGCCAATCAGCCACACACTGCCATCTTGACTGAAGGGCTGAGCTCAGAATTGACACAGACTCTGATATTAATTAGTTGTGTGGCTCTAGCTAAGTCACTATGCCTCTCTGAACTCCATTAATAACATCTGTTAAATGAGAGGTTAAGTCCAGATGACCTCCAAGATCCTTTTTAGCTTTAACACTCAGTGACCTATGAGTCTTTTTAGTAGCTGGGAAAATACAGTCTGCTCTGCTTTGGATCTCTGCTTTGGCACTGAGGATCTCTTAGATTCAACTGAAAGAATCATCTGCTTCTCAACTTCGTGGCGCATATCCAAGACTTGGCTACAATCCCAAAGGATCAACCTTCTTCACAAAGCTTCGTATCTGGGGAAGGCTGGGAATCATGGACTATGAGAGCTGGAAGGAATTTTCTAGTCCATTCCTTTAATTCTAGAAATGAAGAAACTAAGGTTTAGACCTGTGTTAAGATTTGTCACATGTTTAGTCAGTGGCAGAAAGGGGGACTAGAACTCAGGTGTGCTCCTCTCCGTGCAGGTTCCCAGCTGCTGACACAGGCTGGCCCGATCACTGACTGGCTTCTCCAGCTCCATCACAGCAGTCCCTCTGTGGGAAACCACCAGTGAAAACACTTTCAGCACAGGAGTTCTTCCTTTTCTCGTCTCCAAGTGTAAGTCTTCCTCTTCTTATTCCCTGATGGCACCACTCCAAACCAAGGAAGCAGTCAGAATCAGGGACTGTGAGGAGCAACAGACTGATGGCTAGATGATACTCGAGTGACAGGATTAGAGGTTCCAGTGTCACTTTTTGTTCAAAGGGGCTGTGTGTGCTGCCATGGCCCCACAGCCTCCCTGGTCCAGTGGACAGTTTCTAAGATGCTCCCTTAGCCTCGTTGGCCTACAAAGGGCAAAGCCATCCTATCTAGAACTCTGTGGGCTGCATGAAGCTTGGGCATACTCATCAATATCACTCACAAATATTTACCAGGAGACTGCCTCATTACTAAGTATTGGTTTGATCCTACCCTTCCATCCACCTCCACAACATTTGCTGGGCCTGGCGCTGAACACATGGGGCCTGAATTTGCCCAGATCAGCCAGGCAGGCTCCTCTTTCCTCGAGAGGGAGGGGCAGCGGTATTCCAGTGGACCATCCAGACTCGGGGCTAGGGTCGCCTCTGGAACTCTATCAGCTCAGAGCCAGCTGTGGCAAAGACAGGAACTTCTCAATAGTAGATTTCCGATTCTCCTCCATGGATCCCTGACAGGCTAGATTCACAGCTCTGAGTAAGATGGGAGTGCCTGGCTTAAGGGCTTCCCAGGTGGCACTAGTGGTAAAGAACCTGCTGCCAATGCAGGAGATGCAGGATTGCTCTCTGGATCGGGAAGATCCCCTGGAAGAGGGCATGGCAACCCACTCCAGTTTTCTTGCCTGGAGAATCCTGCAGACAGAGGAGCCTGGCAGGCTACAGTCCATAGTGTTGCACAGAGTTGGACACGACTGAAGCGACTTACCATTCACGCATGCACGTCCTGCTTGAAGCTGATGATGTGCAAATAGGGCATAGTTAAGAGAGCAAACAGAGCCACTAACATCCCAGATGGAACTAATCTCCATTTCTTTCTTTGATCATTAGGCTGGTGCAAAAGTAACTACAGTTTTGCATTACTGAATTTTGCTGTTACTGGAATATATTCTTAAATAAATGTATGTTATACATCATTTTAATGTGCATTTATCGCTTTATTTTTCTTTTTTTTTGCAAATGACTTACTACTTGCTGTTTATTTTATATTTTAGACTAGGGAAATGATGTTAGACAAAAAGCAAATTCAAGCCATTTTCTTGTTCGAGTTCAAAATGGGTCATAAAGCAGCGGAGACAACTCACAACATCAACAATGCCACTGGCCCAGGAACTGCTAATGAATGTACAGTGCAATGGTGGTTCAAGATGTTTTGCAAGGGCAACAAGAGCCTTAAAGATGAGGGCAGTGGCCAGCCATCAGAAAAGGAAGACCAACTGAGAGGATCATTGAAGCTGATTCTCTTACAACTACATAAAAGTTGCCGAAGTACGCAACATTTGACCATTCTACAGTCGGTAGAATACAGAATGCTTCAAATGCATTTGAAGCAAATTGGAAAGATGGAAAAGCTCTGTAAATGGCTGCCTCATCAGCTGACCACAAGTCAAAACAATCGTGGATTTGAAGTGTCATCTTCTCTTATTGTATGCAACAACACAAACCATTTCTCAGACTGTGATGTATGACAAAAAGTGGATTTTATGCGACAACTGGTGACGATCAGCTCAGTGGTTGAACTGAGAAGCGCTCCAAAGCACTTCCCAAAGCCAAACTTGCATCAAAGAAAAGTCATGGTTACTGTTTGGCGGTCTGCTGCCAGTCTGATCCACTACAGCTTTCTGAATCCTGGTGAAACCATTACACATCTGAAAAATATGCTCAGCAAATGGATGAGATGCACCAAAAACTACAATGCCTGCAACGGGTATTGGTCAACAGAAAGGGTTCAGTTCTCCATGACAATACCCAACCTCATGTAGCACAACCAACGCTTCAGAAGTTGAATGGACTGGACTATGAAGTTTTGCCTTATCCACCATATTCACCTGACCTCTCGCCAATCAACAGCCACTTCGTTAGGCATCCTGACAACTTTTTGCAGGGAAAATGCTTCCACAACCAGCAGGAGGCAGAAAATGCTTTCCAAGAGTTCATCGAATCCCAAAGCATGGATTTTTACTCTACAGGTAGAAACAAACTTATTTCTTGTTGGCAAAAATTTGATTGTAATGATTCCGATTTTGATTAATAAATATGTATTTGAGCCTAGTTATAATGATTTAAAATTCAAGGTCTGAAAGCATAATTATTTTTTCACTAACCTAACAATAATTGTTACGACTGAAACAAGTTAAATAAAAGATCTACTTTATCAGCCCCTCCTCTCTCTCCCTTCATCCTACACACATCTCATATACCCTTCACTGAAGTTTTGTTTTCCTTTTATCTTCTGGGTGTGCTGCACAGTATATGGGATTAGTTCCCAGCCCAGGGATGGAACCAGGACCCCCTGCATTGGCAGCTGGGAGTCTTAACCACTGGACTGCCAAGGAAGTCCCTCACTGAAGTTTTTTATGCACTGTTCCCCCACCTTGCCTCTGCCATGAACTCTACGCAGAGTGAACACACTGAACATTTTTCTAACAGTGATGAAAACACCAAGCTCAGGATTTGAAGACTGGATTGAGATGCTGGCTCTGCTGCTTTCTGAGTGTATGACCCTGAGTATGTTATTTGCCTGCCTGAGCTCAGTACATCCACCCACAAAATGGAGACAACTATGGCAACTGTGTCACTGGGTAAAGGAAGATTAAACAAGAACAGATCCATCCATCTAGCCAGCAGACAAACATCCCAGTAAATGACTCTTGAAGGAGATGAATGAGACCTGAGTTCTTATTGACTGGGAGAAAACTCTGGAGAATCACTTCTACTACCCAAGTTCTAGACATCTGAGCTCTGCCAGGGTTCAAGGACTGGCTCCCCACTTACTATGTGATTTTAGGTCACATATTAACTATTAACCTCATTATTATTTGACTGCAAATGCATAATAAAATGTTGGTAAACAATGGGGAACCCAACTTGCCAACAATGGAACTGCTTTCACTCCATTCAGGGACTTCAAACATTCCCTGGCATATTTAAGGATGTTTCAGGTTACTGGGCAGCAGAGAATGCTGAGATAAGGGTGTGGCACAACCCAGGGAGCTGAGAGATCCAGGACCTCCTCTTCTTAAGCAATAGCTCAGGTGGAGGTGGTAGAAAAGCAAGCTTGCTAAGGCACAGGGGGCCGGGGCACAAGGAAAGGAGCCTAGGAGTAAGCATCACTAGACCAATGCCATATTCTACCAGCTGGCTTTCCAGGGCTGAGCCACAGATGGCCCCACCCCCACTGGGCAGAGAAAGGGCCAGTCGTTTTCTCCAGTGGGAAGAGGCCGACCAAGTTCTGTTCCCTCTCCTACACTGGTCCATCCAATGCCCCAGAGTCTCCTCTCACCAGAAGTAGAGGCAGGTTGCTACGCAGTTCTTCCCAGGTAGTCCAGGCAACAAAGAAGAGCTGGTTAAGCTCCTGGGGCAGAGGGTTTAAGACCCACTCAGTCCAAACTCTGGGCACGGGGAGGGGAAAGGCGCGGGGCTGCAAAGAGTGAGAAGCCAGGGCTCCGCTGCATGAATGAACAACGGGTTGTGCCGTGGTGGCTGGGAGTTCACCTCGATCCCTCCCGTTGGTGATTGTGGTGTCCCAGGCTGTCATTCCCCTAGCTCCCCGCACTTGGTCTTTCCTTCCACCGTTTGCTTCCCCCGCAACCCTCATTAAGAAAACGATCATTTAAAGCCCCAGTTAAAGCCGAGGTGAGGAAATGTGCGAGGGAGGCGGGC
>SJYQ01006599.1:303582-386263 GCA_006410935.1 Redunca redunca
TTCCAGATGTTCAAGCTGGTTTTAGAAACGGCAGAGGAACCAGAGGCCAAATTTCCAACATCCACTGGATCATCAAATAAGCAAGAGAGTTCCAGAAAATCATCTATTTCTGCTTTATTGACTATGCCAAAGCCTTTGACTGTGTGGATCACAATAAACTGTGGAAAATTCTGAAAGAGATAGGAATACCAGACCACCTGACCTGCCTCTTGAGAAATTTGTTTTCAGGTCAGGAAGCAACGGTTCGAACTGGACATGGAACAACAGACTGGTTCCAAATAGGAAAAGGAGTACGTCAAGGCTGTATATTGTCACCCTGCTTATTTAACTTATATGCAGAGTACATCATGAGAAATGCTGGGTTGAAGAAGCACAAGCTGGAATCAAGATTGCCAGGAGAAATATCAATAACCTCAGATATGCAGATGACACCATCCTTATGGCAGAAAGTGAAGAGGAGCTAAAAAGCCTCTTGATGAAATTGAAAGAGGAGAATGAAACAGTTGGCTTAAAGCTCAACATTCAGAAAACGAAGACCATGGCATCTGGTCCCATCACTTCATGGGAAATAGATGAGGAAACAGTGGAAACAGTGTAAGACTTTATTTTTTTGGGCTGCAAAATCAGTGCAGATGGTGATTGCAGCCATGAAATTAAAAGACACTTGCTCCTTGGAAGGAAAGTTATGACCGACCTAGACAGCATATTCAAAAGCAGAGACATTACTTTGCCAGCAAAGGTCTGTCTAATCAAGGCTATGGTTTTTCCTGTGGTCATGTATGGATGTGAGAGTTGGACTGCGAAGAAAGCTGAGTGCTGAAGAATTGATGCTTTTGAACTGTGGTGTTGAAGAAGACTCTTGAGAGTCCCTTGGACTGCAAGGAGGTCCAACAAGTCCATTCTAAAGGAGATCAGTCCTGGGTGTTCTTTGGAAGGAATGATGCTAAAGCTGAAACTCCAGTACTCTGGCCACCTCATGCGAAAATTTGACTCATTGGAAAAGACTCTGATGCTGGGAGAGATTGGGGGCAGGAGGAAAAGGGGATGACAGAGGATGAGATGGCTGGATGGCATCACTGACTTGATGGGCATGAGTTTGAGTGACCTCCGGGAGTTGGTGATGGACAGGGAGGCCTGGTGCTGCAATTCATGGGGTCACAAAGAGTCGGACATGACTGAGTGACTGAACTGAACTGAACTGAATGCATATATATGGAATCTCGAGAAATGATACTGATGAACTTATTTGCAGGCAGCAATAGAGATGTCGACCTAGACAACAGACTTGTGGACACAGTGAAGGAATGAGAAGGTGGGGCAAATTGAGAGAGTAGTGCTGAAAAATATACATTCCAATATGTAAAATAGATAGCCAGTGGGAATCTGCTATATGATGCATGGAGCTCAAATTCAGTGCTCTGTGACAACCTAGAGAGGTGGGATGGGGTGGGAGAGGGGAGAGTGGTTCAAGAGGGAGAGGACATGTATATACCTATGGCTGATTCATGTTGATGTATGGCAGGAACCAACATAACATTGTAAAGAAATTATCTTACAATTAAAAATAAACTAAAAAGGTCATAAGGCAAGTAAATGTTTAACTTTATAAGAAATTGCCAAACTATATTTCAGAGTGGCTACAATATTTTAAATTCCTCCACAATATATATGAAATTCATTCAGCTGTCTGCATCCTTGCCAGTATTTGCTAGCCAATATTTTTTCCAACCATTGTAATTGTGTGTATTGATATATTATGGTTTTAATTTGCTTTTCTCTAATGATGTGGTCCTAACAAGTGGCTTCCCAGATGGCTCAGAAGGTAAAGTTTCTGCCTGCAACATGGGAGACCTGGGTTCCATCCCTGGGTCAGGAAGATCCCCTGGAGAAGGAAATGGCAAACCAACCCAGTACTCTTGGCTGGAAAATTCTATGGATGGAGGAGCCTGGTAGGCTACAGTCCACTGGGTTGCAAAGAGTTGGACATGACTGAGCAACTTCACTTTCTTTCTTTATGGACCTAACAGAAGCAGAAGATATTTAGAGAGGTGGCAAGAATACACAGAAGGACTACACAAAAATGATCTTCATGACCTAGATAACCATGATCCTGTGATCACTCACCTGGAGCCAGACATTCTGGATTGCGAAGTCAAGTGGACCTTAGGAAGCATCACAATGAACAAAGTTAGTGGAGGTGATGGAATTCCAGTTAAGCTATTTCAAATCCTAAAAGAAAGTGCTGCACTCAATATGCCAGCAAATTTGGAAAACTCAGCAGTGGCCACAGGACTGGAAAAGGTCAGTTTTCATTCCAATCCCAAAGAAAGGCAACGCCAAAGAATGCTCAAACTACCACACAATTGCACTCATCTCAAAAGGCTAGCAAAGGAATGCTCAAAATTCTCCAAGCAAGGCTTGGAAGCTTGGAGAATATGTATGTGAACTGTGAACTTCCAGACGTCCAAGCTGGATTCAGAAAAGACAGAGGAACCAGAGATCAAATTGCCAACAACTGTTGGATCATCAGAAAAGCAAGAGAGTTCCAGAAAAACATCTGCTTCATTGACTACGCCAAAGCCTTCGACTGTGTGGATCACAACAAAATGGGAAAATTCTTGAAGAGATGAGAGAACCAGACCACCTTACTTGCTTCCTGAAAAGCCTGTATGCAGGTCAAGAAGCAACAGTTAAAACCAGATGTGGCAACAGACTAGTTACAAATTGGGAAAGGAGTATATCAAGGCTGTATATCGTCACTTTGCTTATTTAACTTACATGCAGAGTACATGTGCGAAATACTGGGTTGGATGAAGCTCAAGCTGGAATCAAGATTGCCAGGACAAATATCAATAACAGATATACAGATGACACCACCCTTATGGCAGAAAGTGAAGAGGAACTAAAGAGCCTCTTGATGAAATTGAAAGAGGAGAGTGAAAAAGCTGGCTTAAAACTCAACAATCATAAAACTAAGATCAAGGCATCTGGTCCCATCACTTTATGGCAAATAGATGGGGAAACAATGGAAACAGGGAGAGACTTTATTTTTTTGGGTGTTGGAGAAGACTCTTGAGAGTCTATTGGACTGCAAGCAGATCCAGCCAGTTAATCCAAAGGAAATCAGTACTGAATATTCATTGGAAGGACTGATGCTGAAGCTGAAACTCCAATATTTGGCCACCTGATATGAAGAACTGACTCACTGGAAAAGATCCTGATGCTGGGATATATTGAAGGTGGGAGGAGAAAGGGATGGCAGAGGACAAGATGGTTGGGTGGCCTCACCAACTCGATGGACCTGAATTTGAACAAGCTCTGGGAGTTGGTGATGGACAGGGAAGCCTGGAATGCTGCAGTCCATGGGGTCACAAAGATTCAGACATGACTTAGCGACTGAACTGAGTGGCTAATAATGTTAACCATATTTTCATGTGCTTGACTGCCATCTGCATATTTTCTTGGGTGAAGTGTCTGTTTATGTCTTCTGCCCACTTTCTAACGGTATTGTTTCTTTACTGTTGAGAGAGTTCTTGTATTCTTGATACAAGTCCTTTGTTGTATATGTGTTAGCAAATATTTTCTCCCAGTCTGTATTTAATTTCTTCATCCTCTTCACAGGATTTTTCAAAGGGCATGTTTATTTTTATAAAGCTTAACTTTATTGTTTTTCTTTATGGTTCATGCTTCCAGTGTCATATCTTCACATAACCTAAATTCACAATTTTGTCTTTCCCTATGGTTTCTTCTCAAAGTTTTGGAGTTTTACATTTAGATCTATTATTCATTTTGAGCTAATTTCTGTGTAAGGTATGAGTTAAAGGAAGAGGTTCTCTACTACTCTCACCCCCATAATGGAAGTTCATTTGTCGCAATTCCATTTCTTAGAAAGACTGTCTTTACTTCATTTATCTTGAACCTTTATAAAAAATAAACATATGGGTTTATGTACTGGAATCTATTTCTGGACTCCCTATCCTGCTCAATTAATTTGCGTGTCTGATTCTCCTCCATTACTACATTGTTCAGATGAATGTAGCTAGACAGTATGTCTTGAAATCATATAGTGTGATTCCTCTGACTTTATTCTTTGTCAGTATTGGGGTAGGTATCCTAGTTCCTCTGTCTTTTCAGATAAATTTTAGAATCGGATTGTCTGTTGTTTTTTTAAACTGATGGCATTCTTTTCTGTTTAAAAATTTCTATTTTGAGATATATGTAGATTTACTTGGGTTTGTAAGAAATAATACTGTGAGATTTCCCCAACAGTAACATCTTGTATATAGTACAATATTACAAGGAAACTGACATTGATAAAATCACTGACCTTATTCAGATTTCATTAGTTTTACATGCACTTATATGTGTATGTGCTCATTTTACCACATAGACAGATTCAGGTGATAACCACCAGAGTCAATATACAAGCTGTAAAGATATGAGAGCAATCTTTTATCATTTATAGCCACAGACACCATGTTCTTTCCCCCTGTTCATCCCAGGCAACCACTGATGTATTTTCAATCATTTAATTTTATGATTTTGAAAGTTATATAAAAAAGAAAGCATACAGTCTGCAACCTTTAGAGACTGGCTTTTTTCATTCAGCACAATTCCTATGAGACTCATCCAAACTGCTGCATGTATCAATAGGTCATTCTTTTTTACTGCTGACCAGTATTCCACTGGGGCTTCCCTGGTAGCTCAGCTGGTAAAGAATCTGCCTACAAGACAGGACACCCCGGTTCAATTCCTGGGTCAGGAAGATCTGCTGGAGAAGGGATAGGCTACCCACTCCAGTATTCCTGGGCTTCCTTGGTGGCTCAGTTGGTAAAGAATCCACCTCCAATGCGGGAGACCTGGGTTTGATCCCTGAGTTGGGAAGATCCCTAGGAGAAGGGAACGGCTACCTACTTCAATATTCTGGCCTGGAGAAGCTCAGGGACTGCATAGTATTCCATGGTATGGATACACCACATTTGACCATTTACCTCAAACTTTCTGAAGGAAAATGGAGTTGTACAGATGTTACCCATTATAAATAAAACTGTTATGAACATTAATGTAAAGGTCTTTGTATTAACATCAAACTTTTCCTCCCTCTGGAATAAATTAGTAGCAGTGTAATTTCTGGGTTGTATGGCAAGTACATACTAGATATTTTAAGAAAGTGCTAAACCTATCAGAGCAGCTATACCATTCTACCTTTCTTCCAGTAATGTGTGAGTGATCTGGTTTATCTACCATCATTAGAAGATATCACTATTTGTTAAACTTAGCCATTCTGATCAGTGAGTAGTGATTTTAGTTTTAGTTTTCATTTTCTTAGTATCTGCTAAAGTTGAGTATCTTTTCTTTTTTTTTTATGATCTAATATCATTTATAAATTCAAAAATTATTATAGATGCAAAAATCCTAAGTGACTAGTAGTAAATAGAATCTAGTGATGTACAAAAATAAATAATACAACATAGTCAAGTGAGATAAATGACTCTAAGAAATGCAAGGATACAATTAGGAAGTGATTTCATGGACTATTTAAAGTTGAGTATCTTTTCATGTGCCTATTAGCTATCTGTGTATTCTCTTAGTAAAAGTGACTGATTATTAATTTTGTTCATTTTATAACTGGATTTGTTCAGAATATTTTTTATGCTGTTGAGTTGGACAGTTTCCTATATATTCTAGATATATGTCTTTTGTGACATACGTATTTTACAAATACTGCCTTCTCATCTGATACTTTTCTTTTTATTCTCCTCACAGGTCTTTCACAGAATAGAAGTGTTTTACTTTGAGATCCCATTTATGAGTGTTTTCATTTCATGGACAATGCTTTTGGTATAAAGTCTAAGAATACTCTGCCAGTCCTAAATCCCAAAGATCTCCCCCTCTTTGGTTTTCTAAATATTTTATAATTTTACATTTTGCATTTAAATCCTAAGAAATTTTGAGGTTTTGTGCTTTTTTCTCCCCTAAACCACGAGGTTTAGGTTGAGGGTCACTTTTATTGTATCTGATGTCCAATTTCTCTAGTACTATTTATTTTTCTTCCATTGTTTAGTGTTTTTTCACTTATATTCATTATGGTAAAATATATAAAACATAAAAGTTGTCATATTAAGACAATTTTTCGTGTTCAATTCAGTGGTACTACATTCATGCACAACGTTATAGGAACGTCACCACTATCTGTTTCCAAAACTTTCTATTAGCACAAACAGAAACTCTGTAACCATTAAGTAACTCACCATTCCTCCCTTCCCCTAATACTGGTAGTTTTAATTTACTTTCTGTCTCTAGGAATTTGCCTATTCTAGATATTTCATACACACAGAATTATACTTTATCTTTTTATTTCTAGCTACTTTCACCTTAGCATATTGTTTTCAAGGTTCGTCTGTATTATAACAGCCCTGTTGTTGCAGACCTTATTAATTTTTATGGCTGAATAATATTCCTTTACACACAGAATAGTATTCCATTACACACACACACACATATACGCACACGTTTTATTTATTCATTCACTTGCTAATGGATCCTTGGGTTGTTTCCAACTTTTTGCTATTATGAATAATTCTGTCATAAGCATTGGCATCTATCTGTTTCTACTTTTTCATTGTATATAAAAATATACACCCACACCTAGGAGTATAACTGCTAGTTCATATAGTAATTCCATTTAAGGTTTTTAAGGAATTAGAAGTTGTTTTCCATAGTGACTATACCACTTTGCACTTCCACCAGCAATGTACATGGCTTACAGCTTCTCCACTTCCATACTAACATTTGTTATTTTCTATGTTTTTAACTACAGCCATAATAGTGTGAAGTGATTTCTCATAATGGCTTTGGTTTGTACTTTTCTAGTGACTACTGATGTTGAGTATCTTTCCATGTGCCTTTTGGCCACCTGCATAACGTTTCTAGAGAAATACATTCAAGTCCTTTGCCTTTTTTCTTTTTTTTGCTATAGGCATCAGTATTTTATTCTTTGTTTAATCCAAATTCTTTCAAAATGAAAACTCAAAAGAATACTTTCCACCTGAAACAAACTAGATACTGATCTTGGGGGCTCTGATGTTGGCAATTTGATCTCTGGTTCCTCTGCCTCTGTGAAACCCAGCTTGTACATCTGGAAGTTCTTGATTCATGGACTGCTGAAACCTTGATAGCATGTGAAATGAGTGCAACTGTGTGGTAGTTTGAACATTCTTTGGCGTTGCTCTTAATGCTTAACACATTACAGCAATGAAGATGGTAATCCGTTTTCTTCTATACCTACTGAAGCCAAGATGATAAGGCCAATTTTGTGGCAATAGTGTCATAGGATAAAATAGAATATTACCATCCAAAACATTTAAAAAAATCTTAAAAATACAAATCCTTATCAGATGCACGATTTGCAAATATTTTCTCTAATTGTGTAATCTGTCTTTTGTTTCTATTGGTAATGCCCTTTGATAAGCAAAAGATTTAATTTGGAGGAAGTCCAATTCACCTATTTTTTCCTTTTGTTGCTCATGCTTTTAGTGTCATATAGAAAGACTCACTGCCAAATCCAGAGTCATGATTTACCCTTGTATTTTCTTCTAAGAATTCTATGCTTTTACCTCTCATATTTATGTCACTGATCCATTTTGAGTTAATTTTTATATATTTGGTGTGAAGCAGTGGTCAGTGAATTGCCTTGCATTTTTGTCAAAATCAGATGGCATCAAGAAAATGAAAGAGAACTTACAATGGAAGGAAATTTTTGCAAATCACATGTGAAATACAAGAAATGTTCTCTTTAAATCATGAATTATCTAGAAGTGGATTTGTTTAGTTTCCAAGTGTTTGGAGATTTTCTTGTTAACTTTGTAATTCATTTCTAGTGTGGTTCTGTTGTGGTCAGAGAACTCATTCTGTATGTTTTCTGTACTTTTAAATTTGTTGACGATTTTTGTTTGTTTTTTGTTTTTTTGGCCCAGGATATGATCTATATTATATGTTTTGTGGATACTGGCAAACAATATATCTTCTGCTGTTCTTGCACTGAGTGTTCTGTTAGTGTTACTTAGATCCTGTAGGCTGATGGCATAGTCCAGCATCATCCTGCTGTTCTGCATATTTAATAGTTTTCTGTTTAGTCTTACATCAATTACTAAGAGAAGGGTGTCATCGTTCTCAACTATAGTTATAGGTTTGTCTATTTCTCCTTAGTTTTGTCAGTTTTTGCTTCATGTATATTGCAGCTCTATTCTTGGTTCACACACGTTCAGAATTGTTATATCCTCTTGATGACTTTACTTTAATCATTATGTAATGTTCCTTGCTTCTTGTTTGCTCTGCTCTGAAGTTTACTTTGTCTAATATTGACTACTCCATCTTTTATCTGTATATTTTCTCATCCTTTTAGTTTAACCTATTTGTTGTTGTTCAGTTGCTAAGTTGTGTCTGACTCTTTGCAACCCCATGGACTGTAGCATGCCAGGTTTCCCTGTCCTTCACTATCTCCCGGAGTTTGCTCAAACTCATGTCCATGGAGTCGGTGATGCCATCCAACCATCTCATCCTCTGTCATCCTCTTCTCCTGATGCCCTCAATCTTTCCCAGCATCAGGTCTTTTCCAATGAGTTGGTTCTTTGTATCAGGTGGTCAGGTGGTATTGGAGCTTCAGCTTCAGAATCAGTCCTTCCAATGAACGTTCAGGACTGACTTCCTCTAGGATTGACTGATTTGATCTCCCTGCTATCCAAGGGACTCTCAAGAGTCTTCTCCAGCACCACAGTTCAAAAGCATCAGTTCTTTGGCACTCAGCTTTCTTTATGGTCCAAGTCTCACATCCATACATGACTACTGGAAAAACCATAGCTTTGACCATATAGACCTTTGTTGGCAAAGGGATGTCTCCGCTTTTTTAAGACGCTGTCTTGTTTTATGACAGTTTTTCTTCCAAGGAGCAAGCAATTTTAATTTTGTGGCTGCAATTACCATCCACAGTGATTTGGGAGCCCAAGAAAATAAAATTTGTCACTGTTTCCACTTTTTCCCCATCTATTTGCCGTGAAGTGATGGGACCAGATGCCAGGATCTTAGTCTTTTGGATGTTGAGTTTTAAGCCAACAGTTTTTTGGGAAAAGCCTGTCTATATCATTATATTTGAGGTGAATTTATGGTACACAGCATATAGTTTATGTATTATATGTATCTAATGCATTATGTTTTAATATATATAGTCTACCAGTATATGTCTTTTAATTTGTATATTTAGAGTATTTATATTTATTATATTTGTTGGTATGTTATGATTTAAGTCTGCCACTTTGATACTAGTTTGATGTTTGGTTGCTCCAACTTTGTTCCCCTGTTTTCTCATTTTGGCTTTCTATTGGTTATTTGAACATTTTTCATAGATAAGTGTTTTTTTGCTACAGTTGACTCTTGAACAATGTGGTGTTATAGGCACAGTAAAAATTCATACATAACTTTTAACTCCCCAAATCTTAGCTACTAATAGTCTTCTATTGACTGGAAGCCTTACAAGTAACACAAATAGCTGATTAAAACAGATTTTGTATGCTATATGGATTATGTTATTATTTCATAGGTACAGAGCTTCAGTTTGAGAAAATGAAGAAGCTCTAGACATGGATGGTCGTGATAGTAGTAAACCAAGGTGAATATACTGAATGCCATTAAACTGTACACTAAAGAGTAGACTGGGCTTCCCCAGTGGCTCAGCAGTATAGAATCTGCCTGCAATGCAAGAGATGCAGGTTTGATCCCTGGGTAAGGAAGGTACCCTAGAGAAGGAAATGGCAACCAACTCTGGTACTTGCCTGGGAAGTTCCATGGACAGTACTTGGTGGTCTATAGTCCATGGGGCCACAAAAGATTCAGACACAACATAGTAACTAAACAACAACAAAAAGAGTAGATATATGTATAAAAGATTCACTTTTCTGTACACCTGAAATTAACACAATATTGTAAATCAACTATACGCTAACAAAATTTTCTTTAAAAATGGTTAAAATGAACCGGAATTGAAAGAGATACATGTACCCCAATGTTCATCACAACACTGTTTATAATAGCCAGGACATGGAAGCAAATGAGACACAGATGTATTGAACAGTCTTTTGGACTCTGTGAGAGAGGGCGAGAGTGGGATGAGTTGGGAGAATGGCATTGAAACATGTATAATATCATATAAGAAACGAATCGCCAGTCTAGGTTCGATGCAGGATACAGGATGCTTGGGGCTGGTGCACTGGGATGACCCAGAGAGATGGTATGGGGAGGGAAGTGGGAGGGGGGGTTCAGGATTGGGAACATGTGTACACCCGTGGTGGATTCATGTTGATGTATGTGGAAAAAAAAAGGTTAAAATGATGTTTTATGTTAAATATATTTTAGCACAAAAAAGTCACTTTCTCTAGAAAGCTCCTCTCAGTACTTCACTCTTAAGTAGGCAGAGAACGGAGAAGGGTACCACTTCTTATAACTGGGCAGAAATCTTTAGAGGAATTTGCTCATACCCTGCAGGGCCACAGCCTAAAGCTGTGAGAGGGAGGGGAGTGGCTTTTGTGTGGTGTTCCCCTGAGTAGGAGTGGTATGGTCAAAACATTTATAGCCTTCTGGGCAATCCTACTGCAAAATCTCTGGCTAGAAAAAGCAGATTTTTTTCCCTCTGCAGCTCTAAGTGTTTCTGTGCAGGTCTCTTCAGAGCTCATGTCAGGGTATATGAGGAAAAAACCAAAATAACCAACAGAAAACTTGCTCCCTACTAGGAAGTTCCTTCAGTATTATGAACCCAGCCAGTCTACTTCCAATTCTCCACCTTTCAGAGTCTTCTGTCAGATACTTTGTGAATTTTGTCCAGTTTTAACTTTTTTTTTTTAGTGTATTTCTAATTCTTGGAAAGAACAGGGTGGAATGTGCTAAAGTTTTAGTAGCTGTTGTTTGTGCATTTCCACAGTCCTGTGTTCCTCTTTTAGATGTTAACAACATTTTCAGTTTAGTTCAGTTCAGTCACTCAGTCGTGTCTAACTCTTTGCAATCCCAAGAACTGCAGCACACCAGGCCTCCCTGTCCATCACCAACTCCCGGAGTTCACTCAGACTCACGTCCATCGAGTTGGTGGCCATCCAGCCATCTCATCCTCTGTCGTCCCCTTCTCCTCCTGTCCCCAATCCCTCCCAGCATCAGAGTCTTTTCCAATGAGTCAATTCTTTGTATGAGGTGGCCAAAGTACTAGAGTTTCAGCTTTAGCATCATTCCTTCCAAAGAAATCCCAGGGTTGATCTCCTTCAGAATGGACTGGTTGGATCTCCTTGCAGTCCAAGGGACTCTCAAGAGTCTTCTCCAACACCACAGTTCAAAAGCATCAATTCTTTAGTGCTCAGCTTTCTTCACAGTCCAACTCTCACATCCATACATGACCACTGGAGAAACCATAGCCTTGACTAGATGGACCTTTGTTGACAAGGTGATGTCTCTGCTTTTTAATATGCTGTCTAGGTTGGTCATAACTTTCCTTCCAAGGAGTAAGCATCTTTTAATTTCATGGCTGCAGTCACCATCTGCAGTGATTTTGGAGCCCCCCAAAATAAAGTCTCTCACTATTTCCACTGTTTCCCCATTTTCAGTTCAGTTCAGTTCAGTTCAATTCAGCCACTCAGTCGTGTCCAACTCTTTGTGACCCCACGAATCGCAGCACGCCAGGCCTCCCTGTCCATCACCAGCTCCTGGAGTTCACTCAGACTCACGTCCATCGAGTCAGTGATGCCATCCAGCCATCTCATCCTCTGTCGTCCCCTTCTCCTCCTGCCCCCAATCCCTCCCAGCATCAGAGTCTTTCCCCATTTTACTACTTAGTAATTCTTGATATTACATTTTCCTGTTCTAGTTACTGCTGTGGTATTCCTGTTCTGGCTAGACTATGGCTGATAAGCAGTATTTATTAGTGATGAAATCTAGATAATGACCATCAGTGTGTATGGTGGAGCTATGTGGAGGAGGTGGTAATGGGAAATGAAGACATCAAGACACAGAGAAACTGAAGGGTTGGAAGGGTCATCTACACTGAAGCTGAAGTCACAAGTAAGATAAGAGAGAAAGGCAATGTGCCAGGAGCTCATTGGCTCAGCATCATGACCACATTAGGCCATGACCTCTAGGCACTTGCACAATGAACCCAGAAGCTCTGAAAGAACATCGTTTCAATTCTGCTTAAAATATCCTGCATGAAACAGCTGAGTAACACCACTGTTAGATAATGTCAAGAACCCTAGTCTGGGATCAGGAAATCTAGTTCTAATCCTGGCTTTATCATGTACTGTTATTTCTCATTGGGATTACCTTTGGCTAAGCTATTGCCTCTACCCAGATTCCCCATCTCTGCTTGGGAAAACACTATTTTTCCTTCAAGGTGCAACACAAACAGAGTTCTGAGCACAAAGATCATTTTCCACAGAGTAGGAGGGGGGTCACCCTCCTTTACTGAGGTTCCACTGCACTTGCTTTACTCTTTTCTGGACGGCCCTCACCACACATGGTCCTGTACTGTGTTTATTTGTAAACATGCCCTATCTCCTTCACTGGCTAGGAACAGCTTTAGGCAGGACTATATTTCACTCATTTGCCTCTCCCCAGCACTCAAAAGAAGCATATAGTAGGAATATAGTAGGTACCCAGGGAATGTTAAATAAATAGATTGCTAAGGTAGGGCATGGGAATGACTTATAAGCATGTTTGTAGGGGGTACAAATTTGAGCTATGTGTGGAGACTGTACAGAGTGATCTATGAGCCTGTGATTGAGAATGTAGGGGTTGCAGATATGTGGTTTGTAAAGGAGAAGTGGTTCATGTATGTGTGTCATGTGCAGATGTCCCGTGTGAACACATGAGGGACTCCCAGGGGCTTGCCCTCTCTACAGCCTGGGCCAGGCTGGAGTCGTCCATGGCATTGGCCTTTTCTCCTCCCACCCTGGCTCCTTCTTTCCTACCTTATTTGCACATCACTCTCCAGTCCATGGGCCCCTTGTTCAACAGCTTTCTCAAAGGACATTATGGTATTCTCAGGTCCCAGCTGTGTAAGAAAAGGACATCAGGCCTTTAATCTCACAGTCTTTACTGCCAACATCCCTTGTAGGGTAGGGAGGGGACCCAGTAATGAAAAGACTTTAGGAAGCAGAGTTTGCTTCCCTTGGCTCTTTCTTTAAATAATCTGCCTACATTCTACTCTATTGAACCTGATTTTGGGACTTGGCTCATCTGAGGCAATGTCACTGGGCACAATAAAGAGAAAAAAGACTGAGAATTAGGTGACCTGGGTTCAAGTCCAACTTCTACATTTAACTCCTTATTCCTGTCATCTCAAGCCAACTCTTTACTTCTCCAGGGGCCCCTGGATCTGATGTGCCATTGTCCCATCCACACCCATACACATCTGTACTTACCCACATCCATCATGCTCAGACCTACCATGGGTGCACCTCTATGACCAAAGAAGTCTGGCTTGGGTGCTAATTTATCCTTCTCCTGAACACAGGGAGAATAAGTCCCAAATGGCACCACATAGAGACATAATAGGATAAGAAGGAAGGGCAATCCAACAACCACTTGCAGAACTGAAAAAGTTGGAAGAAGAAAGTGACAAAAAAGAAAAGAGGAATGCAGAACCATCCCAAGCAAATAACTATCCCCAAAACAACAGTCCGTAAATACCTAGTGCTTGGGTTCATTGAATCTGTGGACTCATTGATTTACTCTCAATTTCTGTCATATCCCCATATTCTTTCAGTGACTTGAAAGTAAAGAACTATTCAAATAAAAAGTGTTATTAAGTCAAAATTATTGCAAATGAAAATTTACAAGGGAATGAGTTGTATAGGAGGTAGAAGGAGAGGGAATGTTAAGGAATAAGTTCTCAGAAGGAGGAGCAGTTTGGTTGGTTCTGAGAAAGTCCTCAAGCCCTTAAAGATCAGCCTAAAATGCCCCTGTACTGAAGGCAGTGAGGGACAGTAGAAAGAATACTAGTTAAAAGAAATCCAAGTTCAAAAGTGAGACTACTATTTTCTAATTTTATGACTTAGACATGTTGTTTAACCTCTTCGGATCTTCGCTTTTCTCATTCTGAAAAATGGAACTATTTTGCTACTAACATCTGTCTCATGTAATTAATATGACAGTGTTGAATCATCACAGGTTCTCAGTAAATAGTAGACACTTCTCTCTGTCTCCTCATTCATCTCTTAAATACACACACAGACACAGACACAGACACACACACACAGCCTGACCATAATACCTTTTATCACTGGCCACTCCCCAACACATACTATTTTAGACCTTGGAGGATTTTACCCGTTTGTACATTTTAAAATTACCACCTATGTTGCTTTCAAATCCAGATCTGCCAGCTCTAACCTCTCAACTTTGTGAGCATATTACACCACTTGTTTCTTCTTCTTTCACTAGTATTCTGGTTTCTTCTTATTCTAGCTAAAATTCAGGAAATGAAAAACAAAAGAGTCATTATTGTGCCCTGTAAGTTCTTGCCCCCAGAAACATTCCCTAAAACCCACTGGTCACATACACATACACACGTGTACACTCAATGACAACACTACCAATCGAGTTTTTCTCTTTCCCGCATCCTTGCACAAGTCAGGAAGCAGGCACTCCCGGTTTAACCAGCAGTAAAAAAAAAAAAGACATAGAAGGTCCTCCTGGTTTCTCAGTAAGGGTGCTGAGAGAGAACTCCATTCTCAAAATAGTTTCATATACAGCTCTTGACTCTTGTTTGTTTCCATGATATTTCACTGGGGACTGTTTTGAAGTACTAAGATGTGTCCAGGGGATATCTGCACTTGGTTCTTGAGTTGAAAATAGTAATATTTGAATATAAACTAAAAGAACTCTGACTTGTACCATCACTGGTCAAATAAAATTAAAATTCCCTCTACCCTCCCCACAACTACTTCAACATATTCCCAGACAGTCAATGTGTAACAACAGAGAGAAAATTCTTAGTTTTCTAGAAGGAGAATCCCTTTTTAGAAGAGGGCCTGTCTGATCAGAGAAATGCTATGACAGGCCATGTAGGGTTGTGAGTTTGACCAGAAGCATGCCTGAGTAACAAGCTAAATGAATTTCAAAAAGCTACAGTGCTGGCTATCTACCAACCTTGTTTGGCTGAGTGAAGTACACTAGCTAAAGTCAGAGCTGGAAGAATCAGGGAAAGTTCCACCCTTAGGACATACCTTCTCCTTCCAAATGGATCAAGTAGAAGGCCACAGGCCAGGAAAGCAAAACCATTGCAGATATGCTGCTCAGGTGTATGTAGGGAGCAAAGACCTGAGAGAAAGCCAAAAGTCAGGCTGAACAACATCTGGACAGACAGGGCTACAACTAAGGATGGTGCTTACCTGCAGTGACAGCCCAATGGTGAGCCATCTCTCTTTCCAAAAAGTTAATAAAATCCACATCAAAAACGAGCAAAACAGAATCACTATCAGAACCATGATCTAGGGAAATAAAAAGAATATCTTGACTTCTTTGGGGCTTCCCTGATAGCTCAGTTGTTAAATAATCTGCCTGCAATGAAGGAGACCCTAGTTCGATTCCTGGGTTGGGAAGATCCACTGGAGAAGGGATAGGCTACCCATTTTTCTTGGGCTTCCCTTGTGGCTCAGCTGGTAAAGAATCTGCCCTTAATGCAGGACACCTCGGTTCGATCCCTGGGTTTGGAAGATCCTCTGGAGAAGGGAAAAGGCTACTCATTCCAGTATTTTGGCCTGGAGAATTCCATGGACTGTATAATCCATGGGGTCACAAAGAGTTGGACACAACTGAGCAACTTTCACTTTGACTTTTAGACACTAAGCTTGGATCAGAACTGTCCTTGGGAAATGTGCATGAGTGTGTGATAAGTCACTTTAGTCGTGTCCGACTCTTTGCAACCCTATGGACTGTAGCCTGCCAGTCTCCTCTGTCCATGGGATTCTCCAGCCAAGAATACTGGAGTGGATTGCCATGTATGTACTCACAGTTTCAGGGACCTCATTTCCTCATCTTTTTTAATCTAACCATTCTTTAATAGTCTATGGATCTAATAATCCACCTTCTTTGCTGTGAAGTCTTTTTTGTGCACCATGGTTAGAAAAACAAACAAACCTACACAGCTAGGTGGTCTGATTCCTTTACTGATTTATTATCTCCATGTCAGCTTGGCCCTCAATATTGCTTAGCATGTCTCGTTCAGTTTCAACAGTAGCCATTACAAATACTCGCTTTTTAAAAATATGACGCAATACAATCTCAGGTAAACAGTATTTTGTTCAATGTATGCTTTCCCTAAATAGACTATAAGCTTCATGAAATCAGGAATAATGTTCATGATTATATATTTATTGTCTTCAGAATGTCTGACACATAATAAACTTTCTATAAATATTTGGTGAACAGATGAAAAAAACCTGCTGAAAACCATATTTGGTCATAGGAAATGAACATCGAGACCAAGAATACATAACTTTAACTGCCTCTCTTCAAATAGATAGTTTTCTATATGTATGTAGCCCTCTAGACAGTGCTTGGTTTCCACTCCTCCATAATTCTTTATCTATGAAAGTAACTGAATCTGTAATTAAACCTCATAAAAGAAACTCCAGGCCTTGCTGCCCTCAGGGTTAATTTTTCAAACATTTAAGGAAGAAATATTTCAACTTTAAAAAACTCTTCCAAAGAATAAAGAGGGAATTTTCTCTAACTTGTTTTTTGAAGCCAACAAAAACACTGATATTCACACTCAACAAGGACATTATAGAAAACAAAAATGACAGTCCAAACTCTTCTATACATAGATCTATGTAGATATTAAAATCTTAAATAACTTATTAGCAAACCAAATGCACCACAATACAAACTTTAATAGACGAATGAAACTCACCTGAATCTCATGTAATTCTGTGATTTTATTCAACACCAAGCTTTACTAATGATTTAAGGCAATTATAAGATACAGATGAAACAGTTTCCCTTGGAGATCTGTCAAAAGTAGCTATTCATAAAAAGGTCTTTCCTACATTACGATATATTCTGGTCTGGGACTCAAACTGTGAGGTGTGTTTTAAGCAAAGTGTGTGGAAACATTTCTCCACAGAAGGAATATTTTGGGTTATGGTGCATCATTTTTAAAAAAATATATTTGTTAACTATACAACTTCAGCCAGCCATGCCTCCCACCTTAAAAATCTATAAATTCCAGGTAAGTTTGTTTATTGTAAGCAACCTGGATATACCAATTTAGATCCTCCTAGAAATTTCCATCAGAGAAGGTGATGGCACCCCACTCCAGTACTCTTGCCTGGAAAATCCCATGGACAGAGGAGCCTGGTAGGCTGTGGTCCATGGGCTCGCTAGGAGTTGGACACGACTGAGCGACTCCCTTTCACTTTTCACTTTCATGCATTGGAGAAGGAAATGGTAACCAACTCCAGTGTTCTTGCCTGGAGAATCCCAGGGACGGGGGAGCCTGGTGGGCTACGTCTATGGGGTCACACAGAGTCGGACACGACTGAAGTGACTTAGCAGCAGCAGAAATTTCCATAGATAAGGACTCTCCACTATCTTTTGGCTAATAAATATCTTTAGTATGCTTATTAGGAGGTTGGGTTATTAGTTATATATAGATTTTTTTAAATAAAGAGTTTTAATTGAGGTCATTCATTGTTCTCTGAGCACATTTAAGTAGAAGGGGATGCACTATAGGCCTGATTGGTAATTCTTTCCTTCCAGGTTTACTCTTTTCACACTGAAATTCCAAGCCCTAAAGAAACTCCTTTGCCAGGGAGACTTAAAGGCCAAGGGTTTAAAAGTCCACACAAATTAGTCATCTTCCAAGGGTATTTCAACCCCTCTAATAACCAGCTCCACCACTTCTCATTGGCTAAGCAATCATAACTGGTATTAGATCACAGAATACCTGAAGAGATAACGGGTTTGTTAAATTTATTAACAAAAATCCTATAGAATATGTGTCAGAACTGATTCTGAGGATGCTTGCCAAGGAAAAAACAATGTAATATTAAGGATGATAGACAAGGGGAAAATAAAGTAATATTAAACCAGGCTGAATTTATTGATACATGTGCACTTACCAGAGATTCTAAATTCAATGTATCAGCATTCAGGTATTATGCATCTCAGAGTGGTTCTGTTTGTGTATCTGAAACCTTGGCTCAATAGTTCAGTTCAGTTCAGTCACTCAGTCATGTCCGACTCTTTGCAACCCCATGAACTGCAGCATACCAGGCCTCCCTGTCCATCACCAACTTCCAGAGTTTGCCCAAACTCATGTCCGTTGAGTCAGTGATGCCATCCAACCATCTCATCCTCTGTCGTCCCCTTCTCCTCCTGCCCTCAATCTTTCCCAGCATCAGGGTCTTTTCAAATGAGTCAGCTCTTCGCATCAGGTGGCCAAAGTATTGGAGTTTCAGCCCAATAGTAGCCCATACTTTATAAAATTGGGACACCAGCAATTTCTTAGTGTAATATGGAAAAAAGAATCTAATGATTTATTGAGAAAAGGTTACTGGAATGCTGTTAATATCACCTATGATGAGCTAAGCCACTCTATATCATGCTCTATGGGAGGTCTCAGAGGACACTGAAAAACACATTGGTAAGGAAAGTGTCAGCATCCTTGAAAAGCACTGTAGTGGCCATCCTTTATGCCTGGATAAAGGTGAGAAGTGCTGCCATTGAAACTGGCTTCCTGAGTTCAAAGGCAATGATAAGATCCTGCTAGGCAGAGGGCAAGTAGCAACACTCACTGACAGAGGTAACGTAAGCATGGTTTCTGTAATACACACAAGCCTGGAATAGTAATTAGAATGGTTTAACCCATAGGTTCTCTTGGTAGTGACTAACTGCTCTTGGTGTCCCAGCTCCAAAACCCATAGGATCTCAGTAAGGCCTATATGTTCACTCTTCAATTTCCTGTTTCCCTGTATGATCCTGTGATTTCGATTTCCATTCATTCTAACTCTTAAATTTGTATTTTCAGTTCATCCTTCCCTTTTGAGTAAAAGGAAATTTAAGGGGACCACTCAGAGTTTGACATGTTCCTGGATTTTAGGAAATACAAGGAATGGTATCAAAGCAATACCTGAAAGTCTATAAATAGCAAGGGGCTGTGCTAGAGATGCTCAGGCCCATGGCAGAACAAAATGAGGAAGGAAATGAGCTGCGTGTTGGAAATGAGCTGCATGTCTTCAGATGTTGGGTCAGTGATACCTGCTTCCTCAGACCAGATATGGATCCTTTGTTACTGACAGTAAATTTTTATTTTTAAATTTATTTATTTTTTAAAAAATTTATTAGAATATAGTTTCTTTACAAGGTTGTGTTAGTTTCTATTGTACAGCAAAGGGAATCAGCTGTATGTATACAAATATCCCCACTGTTTTGGATTTCCTTCCCATTTAGGTTATAACAGGGTCCAACTCTGCGACCCGATGGACTGTAGTCCACCAGTATTCTTCAGGCAAGAATACTGGAGTGGGTTGCCATGCCCTCCTCCAGGGGATCTTCTTGACTTAGAAATTGAACCTGCATCTCCTGTGTCTCCTGCATTGCAGAATTCTTTACCACTGAGCCATCAGGAAAGCTCGGTCTACTACAGTAAACTAAAATTCTTAATGACTGAAATAAGAAAGTTCTCTGACGATAAAGGACTGGGAAAATAATGGAGTTTGCACAGGATTTTATGGGAATGGGAAGAACAGAAACACAGAATGAGTTTAACATGGAGTAGTGAGAAAAGATAAAGTTTGGGTTCAGCTTGGTCAGTAAGCCAGTTCCACCTGTTAGAAACTGAATGATTTCAGTTGAAACAGTGTAAGCAGGTCTCTTGTTTCTAAGGGAGACAAAGAAAGGGAGGCTCTGTATTTAACACTTAGTGCCAAAGAAGCACATTCAGTCCTTGTCTCAGATCTCCTATGAAGATTCAGATGTCCTACCTTATGATACCAGTGCAGGTATAGTTCATTTTTTTCCCAACACAACAAAAATCCAAGTACCTGAAAAAAAAAAAAATGAAAGAGAAAAAACCAAAATGCTACCCAAAACTGAACTCAAAATTCCTTTCACAGTCTGGCATTACATTCACTCTTTGCTACACCTGCCCTTTTCATCATCTAAGAGTTTGCCATGCTCTTCCTCTGCCTAAAAAGCTCTCCCTCCCCATGCCATGGATCCATCAAACACAGTTCATGTGTTACTTCCTAGCTGTAACTTTCACCAGCAATCAAGAGAGAATTTATTATCTTCTCTGGGATTTTGTAACAATCAGTACACTGATATCCTTCCTGAGTTTCTAGGAATTTTATTTTCCGTGTGATGGAGCTTATTCCTGGTATTAGGTAGAGACACTAGTGACAGAACAGAGATCATGGGCCAGCCCTTCCAAGGATCATTTAAAACTTCTTTTTTGGGACTTTATTGGTGGTTCAGTGGTTAATAATCTGCCTTGTGATGCAAGGGTTTGATCTCTGGCTGGGGAACTAAGATCCCACGTGCAGAGGAGCAACTTAACCCATACGCCACAACTAGAGAGTCCATACACATCAATGAAAGCCCTTGAAATATGCAACCAAGACCCAAAGACAGACAAATAAATAAATAGTTTTTTTTTTTTTTTTAATCTCTTCTTTGAGGAACCAGTGCCATTGTTACAACTGTTGACCACTGCTGTTAACATTGGTATTAGTCAATAAACCTTAATTAGGTTTGAATCTAGGTAATCACCAAGTCAGTGTCAAGACACAGACTAAAAACTGGAACCTTCAGATTCCTAGGTTATTAAGGAGAGTTTGAATGCACAAGACACTCACCTTTTTATCAAAATAATTTTATGGATATGATTTTATTTGTACTTTGGTGGTGGTTTAGTTGTTAAGTTGTGCACAACTCTTGTGACCGCATGGACTATAGCCACCAGTCTCCTCTATCCATGGGATGTTCCAAGCAAGAATATTGAAGTGGGTTGCCATTTCCTTCTCCAGGGGATGTTTATAACCCAGGGATCAAATTTGGGTCTCCTGCATTGCAGGCTGATTCTTTACTGACTGAGTCACCAGGCCATTTATTTGTATATTACCAAGCCCTATAAAATATCATTAAATATTATGATAATTCTCATTTGAACCAAGAAATTGAGGCTTAGAAGAGTTATGTGACTTGGTCAAGGTTACAAAATAACTTAAAGCAGAAACAGAATCTAGGTCTCCTCTGTTGTTGCCACTGTATCCAAAAACAGGTAGGGTAGAGGAGAAGCCTATTAAAAAACACATGGCTTATTGGACAGTGGAAGTCCATCTTAGTTTTATTTTGATCATGTAGGAGAGTAGTATAATTTGGTGGCCAGATTCTTGCCCCAAATACATCATTCATCTGCATTTTTCTCATTAAATAGATAAATTTTTAACTAATTTCTGTCTACAGACACCCTTCACACAATGACTTTCAAAATGATAATCCTAATTAGAATCTGATTTATACCAAGTGTCTTAGCCTACTTTTCAGGCCTTACAAAATCTATCACAAGTCTATTGTTTTAACCATATTCCCCATTTTTCTTCACTATCTCCTACATGCTGACAGTACTGATTCTTCCCTCTTATCTAGTCATGCTCCATATATCTCTGTCTTACTGACTTTGTCATGATGTTGCCATGGTCTGGACTTTCTTCTGCACTCCCATAAACATGTGTCTAAATCCAACATCCTTTCAAGATCCCACTCCTCTGCCACCTCCTCCAAGAAGTTTCACTTAAACCTCTTGACTGCAAGTTACCTCTTCCTTCTCAGAACCCACGCTGAACTTTATTTAGGCCTTCTAAAGACTTCCCTGGTGGCTCAGATGGTAAAAGCATCTGCTTACAATGTGGGAGACCTGGGTTCGATCCCTGGGTCGGGAAGATCCACTGGAGAAGGAAATGACAACCCACTCCAGTATTCTTGCCTGGAAGATCCCATGGACAGAATTAGCTTGGCAGGCTACAGTCCACAGGGTCGCAAAGAGTCGGGCACGACTAAGCGACTTCACTTCACTTCAATGACAATTATAATGCTCTGTCTGCGCTGGTCATTTTTGTCTAGGACTTACTTCCCTACTAGATTCTAAACTCACTGAGTTAAGGACTATTGTAACTTTATTTCTCATACCTCTGTCTTTGAAGTGCCCTGAATAAAAACTGAAAATGCCTGTCTTTGATCTCTCTAACCTCAGTACTTATGGCTCATACAATAGTCAATATATTTTGCTGAAAGAAAAGTTAATGCAAATGTCAACTGATTTGGGAGTTGGGTTTTTTTAGTATCAGACAAGAAATCAGTGGGGACAAGAAATTATGAAATCACAGAAAGATATATATGTCCTATGTGTAAGTGGGTACCGAAACACTCCAGTAACCTAAACATTAGTCTCCCGTAAATGTTCCACTTCTACAGATTCCGCTACTGGTTGGCCTCAGTTTCTCATACTACATGACACTTCTATGTCTGGTGTGAATTTCTCAGACTACAGATACTACTATGTCAGGAAACAGGCAGGGTCTCTACTATATAAAGACACTTGCTAAAATAAATGTACTTTGCACCTGGACTAGGGGACTAGCACTTGCACAGTATAACAGGTATAACACACTAGATAATTTGTAAAGGCCCAGAAAGACTGATTCTCAGGAGATGCGCTATGAAATGAATAGTTAAATGTGTAAAAGTACTGCCATGTGAAGGTGTGAGCATCTAAAATGACAATACTGAGTGAACCAGAAAATAAGCCATGAAACAGAGGAAGAGAAAAAGTTATGTCCTGACTCCTTTTCAAAGGGTCAAAGTAGAAAGACATACCTTCTAATAGCACAAGCCTTTCCCCCCGCAATCTATCCCTCCTCCCTAATATTCAAGGGGCTGATATAAACCCAAACTCTGCTAAGAGTGATCTGAGGGCTCCCAGCACCAATTGGGAACCATATCACAGACAAGAGCACCTCATGAGGCTACTTGAGAAGGGGGTGGGAGAAATAGGAAACATTACTTACCACCAGCATTGTTGTGTAGGCAGCCAGGATCCCAAGGATACTCAGCAAGACAAGGGACCAAAAGAACCAAATTCTTGAACCTAGGAAAACAACCCTGCAAAAATATGTTTCAATTCCTAAAATATATAAATTAGTAGCATCTGTGTCAAGGATAAGGGATAAGACTGGACTAGATGAGGCATAAGAAAACAGGGGCTAAGAAAAAAAGCAGTTTGGGAATAGATACCCTTTGGGGATATTTACTTGAGAAGTTTTAACTTTGTTCTATAGACAATTATGTACTCTAATGGGGTTCTGTGTGAGTTGTATGGCTTTTAAAAGCTATTTAGATTACTATTAGAATTAGAATACTATTTAGAATACTCAAAAGCTTTGTACTCAGTAAAAAAAAATATAGAAATTCTGGAATGTCAAAAGAGGAAAAGTCAGCTGTAAGTTCACTGCTTTCACATAGCTAATACTTTCCATTTCGGCAAATTTTTTTATCCATATAAATATATGTTTTCTTACATAACAGCAAGCCACTATATTAAAGTCTATATTCTGTGTAAGGGCTCTGGACTCTAACATCTCTGGCCTTTTTTTGTGTCTAAAGTAGTTTATGACATAAAACTGCTAATAAATTGATTTCTTAAACAAAGTTATAATTGCACAAGCCTCTTAGCTAGCACCCCACCCACCAGAGGGGCAGACAGCAGAAACAAGAAGAACTACAATTCTGCAGGCTTTGGAATGGAAGCCACAATCACAAAACAACAAGAAAAAACTGAAACAGCAGAGGATTATGTCCCAGATGAAGAACAAGATAAAACTCCAGAAAAACAACTAAGTGAAGTGGAGAGAGGCAAGCTTTCAGAAAAAGAGTTAAGAATACTGACAGTGAAGATGATTCAGGATTCAGAAAAAGAATGGAGGCAAGGATTGAAAAGATGTAAGAACTGTTTAATAAAGACCTAGAAGAACTAAAGAACACACACACATAGATGAACAATAGCTGAAATGAAAAATACACTAGAAAGGATCAGTAGCAAAATAAGTGAGGCAAAAGAATGGATAATTGGTCTGGAAGACACAGTGGTGGATATCACTGTTGCAGAACAGAAAAAAAAGAATGAAAAGAAATGAAGACAGTCTAAAAGACCTCTGAGACAACATTAAATTCACCAACATTCACATGATAGGGGTCCCAGAAGGAAGAGACAGAAAGGACTTGAAAAATTATTTGAAGAGATATAATGGTTGAAAGCTTCCCTAACATGGGAAAGGAAATAGTCACTAAAGTCCAGGAAATGCAGAAACCCAGGCAGGATATAAACCCAAGGATGAGCATGACAAGACACATAGTAATCAAACTCACAAAAATTAAAGACAAAGAAAAAATATCAAAAGCAATGAGGCAAAAGTGACCAATTACATGCAAGGGAATCCCCAGAATGTTATCAGTTGATTGCTCAGCAGAAACTCTGCAGGCCAGAAGGGAGTGGCACAATAAATTCAAAGTGATGAAAGGGAAGAGCCTACAAACAAGAATACTTTACACAGCAAAGCTCTCATTCAGAATCGATGGAGAAATCAAAAGTTTTATAGTCAAGCAAAAGCTAAGAGAATTCAGCACCACTAGACTAGCAAATGTTAATAGAATTTCTCTAGGCAAGAAAAAGACCAGCAACTTAATACAGCCTTATACATATACAGACTACTGTATCAAAACCTCATGGAAATGGCACAACCCAAAACTAATTAGATGTGTGCATGTGTACACACACACACACACACACACACAAAAGGAATCCAAACACAACACTATAAACTTAGTCATCAAATCATAAGAAAATAGAATAAAAGAGGAAGGAAAGAAAAAAGACCTAGAAAAACAAATCCAAAACAATTAAGAAAATGGCAGTAGAAGCATACATATCAGTAATTAACTTAAATATAAATGTATTAAATGCTCCAATCAAAAGACATACACTAGCTGAATGGATACATAAAAGACCCATATACATGCTGTCTATGAGAAACCCATTTCATATCTAGGAACACATTCAGACTGAAAGTGAGGGGATAGAAAAAATATTCCAGGCAAATAGAAATAAAAATAAAGTTGGAGTAGCAATACTAACATTAGGCAAAATAGACTTTAACATAAAGACTGTTACAACGGACAAAGGAGAACACTACAGTGATCAAGGGATCAATTCAAGATAAAGCTTTTATAACAACTGTAATTATATATACACCCAATATAGGAGCACCCCAATATATAAGACAAATATTAATGGCTACAAATGGACAAATTGATAGTAGCACAATAACTGTGGAGGATGTTAACACCCCAGTTATATCAATGAACAGATCATCCAGACAGAAGATCAATAAGCAAACACAAGCCTTATGTAACATATTAGACTAGATACACTCGGGTGATATTTATAAAGTGTGTGCTGTTGTATTCAAGTCTTTGTGAGCCCATGGACTATAATCCCCTAGGCTACTCTATCCATGGAATTTTCCAGGCAAGAATACTGGAGAAAGTTGTCATTTCCTACTCCAGGGGATCTTCCCACCCAGGGATTGAACCTATGTCTCTTGCTTTGGGAGGCAGATTCTTTACCACTATGCCACCCGAGAAGCTGATATTTATAAAGCTTTCCATCCAGAAGCAGCAGAACACAAATTCTTCTCAAATACACATGGAACATTCTCCATGACTGACCACATGCTGGGCCACAAAGCAAGACTTGGTAAACTTCCGTTCAGTTCAGCCGCTCAGTCATGTCCGACTCTTTGCGACCCCATGAACTGCAGCACGCAGGCCTCCCTGTCCATCACCAACTCCCGAAGTTCACTTAAACTCACATCCATCGAGTTGGTGATGCCATCCAGCCATCTCATCCTCTGTCGTCCCCTTCTCCTCCTGCCCCCAATCCCTCCCAGCATCAGAGTCTTTTTCAATGAGTCAACTTTTCTCATGAGGTGGCCAAAGTACTGGAGTTTCAGCTTTAGCATCATTCCTTCCAAAGAAATACCAGGTCTGATCTCCTTTAGAGTGGACTGGTTGGGTCTCCTTGCAGTCCAAGGGACTCTCAATAGTCTTCTCCAACACCACAGTTCAAAAGCATCAATTCTTCAGCGCTCAGCTTTCTTCACAGTCCAATGCTCACATCCATATAAGACTACTGGAAAAACCATAGTCTTGATCGGAGAGACCTTTGCTGGCAAAGGTCTCTGCTTTTCAATACGCTATCTAGGTTGGTCATAACTTTCCTTCCAAGGAGTAAGCGTCTTTTAATTTCATGGCTGCAGTCACCATCTGCAGTGATTTTGAAGCCCCCCCAAAATAAAGTCTGACACTGTTTCCACTGTTTCCCCATCTATTTAACATGAAGTGATGGGAACAGATGCCATGGTCTTCGTTTTCTGAATGTTGAGCTTTAAGCCAACTTTTTCACTCTCCTCTTTCACTTTCATTAGGAGGCTTTTTATTTCCTCTTCAATTTCTGCCATAAGAGTGGTGTCATCTGCATATCTGAGGTTACTGATATTTCTCTCGGCAATCTTGATTCCAGCTTGTGCTTCATCCAGCCCAGCGTTTCTCATGATGTACTCTGCATAGAAGTTAAAGAAGCAGGGTGACAATATACAGCCTTGATGTACTCCTTTTCCTATTTGGAACCAGTCTGTTGTTCCATGTCCAGTTCTAACTGTTGCTTCCTGACCTGTGTATAGGTTTCTCAAGAGGCAGGTCAGGTGGTCTGGTATTCCCATCTCTTTCAGAATTTTTCACAGTTTATTGTGATCCACACAAAGGCTTTGGCATAGTCAATAAAGCAGAAATAGATGTTTTTCTGGACCTCTCTTGCTTTTTTGATGATCCAGCAGATGTTGGAAATTTGATCTCTGGTTCCTCTGCCATTTCTAAAACCAGCTTGAACATCTGGAAGTTCACGGTTCATGTATTGCTGAAGCCTGGCTTGGAGAATTTTGAACATTACTTTAGCAGCATGTGAGATGAGTGCAATTGTGTGGTAGTTTGAGCATTCTTTGGCATTGCCTTTCTTTGGGATTGGAATGAAAAGGGACCTTTTCTAGTCCTGTGGCCACTGCTGTGTTTTCCAAATTTGCTGGCATATTGAGTGCAGCACTTTCACAGCATCATCTTTCTGGATTTGAAATAGCTCAACTGGAACTCTATCACCTCCACTAGCTTTGATCATAGTGATGCTTTCTAAGGCCCACTTGACTTCACATTCCAGGATGTCTGGCTCTGGGTGAGTGATCACACCATCGTGATTATCTTGGTCATGAAGATCTTTTTTGTACAGTTGTTCTGTGTATTCTTACCACCTCTTCTTAATATCTTCTGCTTCTGTTGGGTCCATACCATTTCTGTCCTTTATCGAGCCCATCTTTGCATGAAATGTTCCCTTGGTATCTCTAATTTTCTTGAAGAGATCTCTAGTCTTTCCCATTCTGTTGTTTTCCTCTATTTCTTTGCATTGATCACTGAAGTAAACTTAAGAAAACTGAAATCATATAAAGCATCCTTTCCAAGCACAACTCTATGAGATGAAAAGTAAACTACATGAAAAAAGTATAAAAAACAAAAACACTTAGAGGCTAAACAACCAATGGAACACTGAAGAAATTAAAGAAGTAATAAAAAAGAGAGACAAATGACAATGAAACATAATGACCCGGAACCTATGAGATGCAGCAAAAGCTATTCTACCAGGAAGGTGTATATCAATACAATCTTACCTCAGGAAACAAGAAAAATCACAAGTAAAAAACCTAACCTTGTATAAAAAATAACTAAAGAGCAAGAAAACCTGAAATTAGTAAAAGGAAAGAAATCATAAAGAACAGAATAGATATAAATGAAATAGAAACAAACAAACAAAAAAAAAACAATAGCAAAGATCAATGAAACTAGAAGCTGGTTCCTTGAAAAGATAAACAAAATTATAAACATTTGGTTAGATTCAGCAAGAAAAATGGGAGAGGACTCAAATCATTCACATTAGAAATGAAAAATATGAGGTTACAACAGACATCACAGAAATACCCAGGATCATAAGAGACTACTATAAGCAATTATACATCCCTCAAATGGACAACTTGGAAGTAATGGACAAATTATTAGAAAGGTACAGCCTTCCAAGCCTGAAACAGGAAGAGACAGAAAATATGAACAGAGCAGTCATACGTACTGACATGGAAAGTGTGATCAAAGGTCTTTCAAGAAAAAAAAGTCTAGGACCAAATGGCTTCATGGACAAATTCCATCAAAGGTTTAGAGAAGAGTTAACATCTATCCTCATGAAACTATTCCAAAGAAATTGCAGAAGCAGGAATATTCCCAAACTTATTCTATGAGGCCACCAACACCCTGGTACAAAAACCAGACAAAGATATCATGGAAAAGAAAATTATAGGTCAATAACTGTGATGAATATAGATGCAAAAATCCTCAACAATATTCTAGCAAACTGAAAGCAACAACAAATTCAAAGGATCATACATCATTATCAAGTGGCATTTATCCCAGGGATACAAGGATTCTTCAATATACACAAATCAATCAGTGTGATACACCACATCAACAAGTCAAAGAGTAAAAACCATAAGATCATCTCAATAGATGCAGAAAAGCTTTTGAAAAAAATTCAGTAGCCATACATGATAAAAACTCTCCAGGAAGTGGGCATAGGTGGAATATACCTCAATATAATAAAGGCTATATATGACAAACCCACAGTTAATATCATATTCAACAACGAAAAGGTAAAAGCATTTCCTCTAAGATCAGGAACAAGACAAGAATGTCCACTCTCACCAGTTTTAGTCAACATAATTTTGAAAGTCTTAGCCATGGCATTCAGAGAAGACAGAGAAATAAAATGAATTCAACCTGAAAAAGAAGAAGAAAAACTGTCACTGCATAGGAGAAGATATTATAAGTAGAATATCCTAAAGATGCTACCACAAAGCTACTATAGCTCATTAATGAATTTGGTACAGTTGCAGGATACAAAATTAACTCTATTACATTCCTATATATTAACAACAAGAAATCAGAAAGAGAAATTTAAGAAACAAATCCATTTACCATCACATCAAAAGGAATAAAATATGTAGGAATAAATCTACCTAAGGAGGCAAAAGACCTGAACTCTGAAAACCATAAGTCACTGATGAAAGATGGAAAGATGTACCATGTTCTTGGATTGGCAGAATCAATATTGTCAAAATGAGTACACCATACAAGGCAATCTATAGATTCAACACAGTCCATATGAAAACACGAATGCCACTTTTCACAGAACTAGAACACCAAAAAAAAAAAAAAAAATTAAAACATGTATGGAAACACAAAAGACCTTGAGTAACCAAAACAAACATTGGAAAGAAAAATGGAGCTAGAGGAATCAGGCTTCCTGACTTCATACTATATTACAAAGTTACAGTAATCAAAATAGTACTGGCACAAAGTATGGTACTGTCACATAGACAGAAATATAGATCAGTAGAACAGGATGGAAAAAAACAGAAGTAAACTCACAAATGCTAAGTCATGTCTGACTCTTTTTGTGACCCTATAGACTGTAGCCAGCCAGGTTCCTCTGTCCATGGGATCCTCCAGGCAAGAATACTGGATTGGGTTGCTGTGTCCTCCTCCACAGGATCTTCCCAATCCAGGGACTGAACCTACATCTCTTATGTTTCCTGCATTGATGGGCAGGTTCTTTACTATGAATATCACCTGGGAAACCCAAAACTCAAAACACCTATGATCAACTGATGTATGAAGAAGTAGGCAAGAATACACAAAGGAGAAAATATTAAGTCTCCTCGATAAACGGTTCTGGGAAAACTGGACAGCTACTTTTAAAAGGATTAAATTAGAACATTCTTTAACATCATACACAAAAATAAAATAACAATGGGTTAAAACTCTAAATGTAAGAATAGTGAAAGTGAAAGTGAAGTTGCTTAGTCGTGTCCGACTCTTTGTTACCCCATGGACTGTAGCCCACCAGGCTCCTCAGTCCATGGAATTTTCCAGGCAAGAGTACTGGAGTGGGTTGCCATTTCCTTCTCCAGGGGATCTTCTCAACCCAGGGATCGAACCCAAGTCTCTCACACAGCAGGCAGATGCTTTACCATCTGAGCCACCAGGGAAGCTCCAACATAAGAATAGATATTATAAAATTCTTAGAGGAAAACATAGGAAGAGCACTCTTTCACATAAATTGCAGCAATACCTTTTTGATACATCTCCTAGAGTAATGGGAAAAAATAAACAAATGGGACCTAATTAAACTCAAAAGCATCTGCATAACAAAGGAAACTATTAACAAAATGAAAAGACAACACACGGAAAGGGAGATAATATTTGTAAATTATGTGACTGACAAGGGATTAATCTCCAAAATATACAAACAACTCATGCATCTCAACCGCAAACAAGCAATGAAATATAAAAAATTGGGCAGAAGACCTAAATAGATATTTCTCCAAAGAAAACACAGAGATTGCCAACAAGCACATGAAAAGGTGTCCAACACTGTTATTTATTAGAGAAATAAAAGTTAAAATTACAACGAGGTATCACCTCATGCCAATCAGAATGGCCCTTATCCAAAAGTCTACTATTTACAATAGCCAAGACAAGAAAACAACCTTAGTATCCACTGATGACTTAATAAAAATGTGGTATATACATACAAGGGAGTATCATTCAACTATATAAAAAATGAAAAATGCCATTTATGACAACATGGATGGACCCTGACAGCATTATGCTAAGTAAAATCAATCAGACAGAGAAAGAGATAAATACCACATGACTTCATTTATACATGAAAAATAAAAACCAACCAACCAAACTCATAGACACAGAGAACAGATTGGTGATTACCAGAGGAGAGGGGTGAGAGGTGGACAAATGTGTGAAAATGGATAAAAAGGTATAAACTTCTAGTTATTGAATAAACATGTCCTGGGATAAAATGCATACAGCATGGTGACTACAGTTAATAATACAGTATTGTATATTTGAAAGTTGCTAAGAGACTATTTCTTAAAAATTCTCATTACACACAAAAATTGAAACTATGTGTGATGTAGAATTTTAACCAGACTTACTGCAGTGATCATTCTACAATATATAGAAATAGCAAATCATTATGCTATAATATATACCTAAAAGAAATGTAATATTGTATTTCAATTACATCTCAATATAAAGTTCTCTAAAACTAGGTAAAATTTTATAAAGAAGTGAAACATTTCTTATTTCCAATATTGTGGAGAACTTTAGAAATGATCCATAAATAAAGAATGCATATAAATGAGAAAACTAAATCCCACAAGATAAAGGAAGAAAACCAAAAAGAAAATAAATTACTAAAGAAACCAGTTTCAATATCTGGTAAATAATTAAATTAAATAAAAATAAATTTCATCTACAAAATTAATAAAAATGATTCAAAATTATAATAGTCAATGCTGTCAATGGAAGGTTAAAATAGAAAGCCAAAACCTTTATTGTGAATGGAAACTACTACCTTTTGAGAAATACTTTAGCAACAGGAATAATAAATTTTACTAGTGTTTTATTCATCTTGACTGAATAATGCCACCTGTGGGAATCTTCTGTAAGACTCTAAGTCAGAACACAAAGATTTCTCTACACTCATATTCTATAAAAACTAATAATGCTTAACAATAAAAAATAAGTAAGTGCACTACCTCCTTACAAGTTGGCTCAGTGGGTAAAGAATCTGTCTGCAATGCAGGAGACGCAAGAGGCATGGGTTTCTCCAGGGGACTTCAGTATTCTTGCCTGGAGAATCCCATGGACAGAGGAGCCTGGTGGGCCACAGTCCATGGGGTGGCCTAGAGTTGGACACAACTGAAGCAACTGAGCACACAAGTGTACTACAGTACCTTCAGGTCACGAAAGACTCTAACACCATTTAAAGTGATTTTCATTGAGTTTTAATAATTTGTCAAAATGTGTACCACTATTTTAAATGGGGGAAAAAAGAAAAATTACATATATAGTACAAGAATAATAATATAAAAATAAGCATACGAAAAAAGACTGCGAAGTACAGCAAGTGATTGCCACTGAAGAATAAGATAATATTTTCTACTTTTCTGCATTTCTTAATATCTAAAACAACATATTTTACTTCTATAATTGAAAAAGTAAACTGTATTACATTTTTAAAGCCTCATACTAAAAGATACCCCTTTTGCCCTCAAATACCAAGTACTGGTACGCTATATCAGTCAGGCCAGAGAAACTTGAAGAGCTAGGAATAGTTCAGAGCAGGAATCTGGCCAGAAAAGGTGATGAGATGGGACACTGTTTCTGTCTCCAGAGTCTTAGAAAGCCTAGTAAGGAGAGAAGGAAGAAACAGAGGCTGGAGGTGAGGCAGAGACATCAGGGTTCATGGACAGAGATCATGCAACCAGTGTAGGTATCAGTAACCCAGACAGAGAAGCTAAGGAACAAGGTATCAGGAAGTCATCTGAATAGAAGGACTGGGGGCACGGGAAGCACAAAGAAAGCTTCTCACTGAGAAAATATGGTCTAAGTGTGAGAGGGAGCATAGGTGGAAGGGAAGTATAGTAGCTGAGGGTGCTGAGCAACCATATCCCTCCCCAGAGTTGTGCCTCCCATCCACTAGCTGTAGAACACCCAATTTTTTCCCACTCTCCCTCTTATGTCACCAGATCTTTTCAGCCTGAAGTAGCATCCATGTGGCTATCAGACCAAAGAACCCTTACTCAATGAAAAACTAAAAAAAGTGAAACTCACCAGTCAAAGCCATTGTATTCATTTGAAGTCTCCACCCACGTATACAGCAAAATTGTAGACAAGAAAAATGACATAATCAGCCATGGGTAAAATATTTGCTCTCTCTGGGAAGAGAAAGAAGGAAGTCTCATTTAGCTCCATTTATCCATTGTCTCTCAGCAACATCTGCTTATACTCCCCAGAGGTCTACATAGTTACACTGCAGCAATACACTCCCCAGGCTGGAGAGAACACTGTATTCTTTTACCCCTATGGAATTTCGTAAAAGCCTATTTATAACATTACCCTGAACTGGAATCATTTTTTTAATAGATTTGTATCTGATGTCATCTGTTTCTTTTTTGAGGAAAAGGAACTTCTTTTACCCTTCTATATATTGCCAGTGTCTATCACAGTGTCTCAACAACCATCTGTTGAATTTATCAACCTTTTCAAGTATCAAATGTTTGTTCATTAGTTGAGTAACATGTTCATTCACAAATTCACTTAATTATTTATCTACCCACATTTTTGGAAAGGGAGGAATTTAGGGAATAAACAACCTCCTTTTTTTTTTTTCCTTTTTTTTTTTTTTTTCCCAGTATCCATTTTATATGAATACAATGCTAGGGACTTCACAAATGATTTTCATTTATTTATTACTCAATATAGTTGTATAAGTTAGGTATTGTTAACTTCATTTTCAAGAAGAAAGAACTAAAGCTCAGAGAGGTAAGGTAATTGACTCAAGGTCACATAGCCAAGTGGTGGCAGGGGCACTATCAAGATATGTGAGCCCAAAGTCAAAATGGAGAGTATTTTTATGGAGAAGGTGAACAAACTGATTCTTGAAGACAACCTCATGAACTGAAACTGTATCAAATTCAGCCAAGCCAGAGTTGTCAAACCCTGGGAACATTACTGAACCACATGAAAGAGAAATTTTGCTCCTTGGGATACTGCATCCAAACTATTAAAAATGTATAGAATCTCTGCCTTATATAAATTATGTGGCTGTTGTGAAGACTAAGGATAAGAAATAAAATGGGAAACATAGAAAGAATACCCCAAAAAGGTGAGAGGCCCTACAGGCATTAAGGCACTTAATCACTGCTTCCAGAGTATAGGAAGATGAAGAGAGCAGGTTTAGACTCAGGTTTATATGCTCTCTCTACATAAAACATGTGTGACTTTTTAAAAACATGTATCAGATAAAGTCACTCCCCTGCTTACAACTCTCCAAGAACATCCTACTATATCAGAATAATCATCCAAACTACCTGCCATGGCCCAAAGGTCCTACATGATTAAGCCTTGCCCACTCCTGACCTCATCCCACTCTACAAACTAATGTCATTACTGAACTCCATTCATGCTGTTTTTATTTCTTTGTTTCTAAAACATGACCAAATCTGTTCCCAGTTCAAGAGCTTTGCATTTCCTGGTTTCTCTGCTGAAATATTTTTGCCCTCAGACATATACATGGGTGATCCCAAAGTCTTCAGTTAAGAGACTGCTCATGTGACATTGTTTCAAAGTAGTCTTCTCTAACCATGTTTCTATCTACCTAACACATTTTCCTATGCACTGTCTTCAAAGCTCTTATCTCTAGCTGAAACCACCTTTCTTCATTAGTGTTTATTACCTAACTCATCCCACTAGACTGTGACATGCAGGAGAACCAGAGGCCTTAGTGGTCTTATTCACTATGGCACACATTCAATAAATAATGAATAAATCCATTTCCTTATTTTGATTTTCGCTGTTGCCACTCATTTGAAAATGTTCAAAGCCTCCACACTGTTTCCAGGATAAAGTTCAAACAGTTTGACATAAAGTTACTACACAATCTGGTTAAAATATTCTCCAACACAATCACTTACCATTTATCACCTAATATGTGTAAATTCAACAATGGAAGTTCATTTTTCACTGAACACACTACTGTTCTCCTTGGTATCTTAAAATCTTTAGGGACTCTTAACTCCTTACATGGCAGAAATAAAATTCTTTAAACAACATCTGTCCTACCTCTGTCTCCAGCTTCATTTCCTGTCACTTCTCCATCCATATCCTCTGCTCTACCTAAAATACACTTTATACTAAGCGTTTTGACTCCTCCTCTGATATCACTTCTTTTGCCATCTTCTTTTCTGTAGCTATCCGATTCTGATCACCTTTCACCTTATAGTTATTTTTGACCCATTACACATGATGCATGACTGTCTGCATAGGCAGACACACACATATTTATAGCACTTCTTTCAAGGCCCATGTTCCCATATCTAAGAAAATATGGCCCATCTCCTTCCCATCGCTCTGTACCAAAGAACAGCAGCAGAGTGGACGTCTGGGTTTTTTCTTCTGTTGGGCTTCCCACTTGCAGCTGTAGCAGCCATTAAGGAAAGTCATATAGCATTCATAGTTGAAGTGGCGTTTAATCCATGAATCATTTTCCCTTCTTCCTGTCTCCTCATTCCCAGCCTCAGTCCTGTTAATGTCATCCATGGTTCACCCTTTTTCTGGAATGACAAATAAAATAGTTAGGATCCAGAAGCTCCCTCAATTGTCTCCCACCCCACAGTTCTATAGAAAAGTCTCCCACATTGCAGGCAGATTCTTTACCAGCTGAGCCACAAGGGAAGCCCAAGAATACTGGAGTGGGTAGCCTATCCCTTCTCCAGGGAATCTTTCCGACCCAGGAATAGAACCAGGGTCTCCTGCATTGCAGGCGGATTCTTTACCAACTGAGCTATCAGGGAAGCCCCAACAATGGATAGATCTTTCAAAAGTTTATAATCTAGGGAGATGCACTGGATTTGGTGTAGAAGACTAGAGCTTCACCCTCTCTTTCCCATGAATTAGCTTAGTATTTATTGCAAATGTTACACTATACAATGTTTAATTTTCTTACCTCTAAAATGGTACCATATTCTCTGCCCTAGCCAACTAATAGATGCTGAAGATATAAAATTAGATAATAGATATAACGTGTTTTTAAAATTGTGGTATGCTTGTGAAGTAGCTTGAGAATTTAGAGGCATGGGTTAAGTATATGAAAAAATACAATCCTTGACTAATGATTTAGACATACAAATGCCTTCCCCTTGCCATTCTTACCTCATATACGGCATTTTTGAGTTAACCTCAATCAAAAATGATGGAATATTCATAAAAGCAGTTGCTGAAATTAGACGTTTATTTTTGCTTTTGCCAACAAAAATTTGCCCCCCAAAAGGTATAAACAAATTATGTGGCATGCTACTTCCCAATGTCATTTGAACCCATACATCTTCCAGTTTGTTCTTCCATTACAGCACATGGCTCCTTCTCAGGGTACAAAATGGATGTTCAAGCTATATCTATCATTCCAAATTCCAACTATCAGGAAGTAAGAAGGAACAAAGAAGGGTGCTCCCCCTTATTTTAAGGACATTTAAAGAAACTGTATGAGACATTTCACTAACAGGGGTTTTCTTACTAGTAAAAAAGGAAAAATAGATATTGAAAGACATCTAGCTGTCACTCCTGCATTTCCTCATATCTCTGTGATGGAATAAAATTCTCAGACAAAGGAACTTCTAGAGAGTGTGTGGAATTAGGGGAGTAAAAGAAAAAATTCAATTGAACAACAAAAATTCTTAAAGACTTGATCCAAGACAATAGTATTTGCCCCTGGAAATTTTCTTTTGTGCTTTTTTTCTTTCTTTCTTCTTCTTCTTCTTCTTTTTTTTTTTGGTGAAAGACAATCTAATGTTGTAGTTAAGAACACGAAGTCTGGACTTCCAATTCAAGATGGCTGAGTAGAAAGATGTGCAATCATGTCCTCTTGTGAGAGCTCCAAAATTGCAGCTAGCTGTTGAACAAACATTGACAGGAGGATACTGAACCCACCAAAAAAAAAAAAAAAAGAAGATACCCCACATCCAAAGACAAAGAAGAAGGTGCAGTTAAGTGGTAGGAGGGGTGCAATCATGATAAAATAAAATCCTATATCCGCCAAGTGGGTGAACCATAAACTGGAGAACAATAATACCAAGAGCTTCATTGTTGTGAAGGTTCCAAACCCCATGTCAGGCTTCCTAGCCTGGGGATCCAACAAAGGGACTGGGAATACCTAGGGAATCTGGCCTTGAAGTCAGTGGGATTTAATTATAGGACTACCACAGGACTGTGGGAAACAGACTCCAGTCATGGATTGCACAACACAATCTTCCACAGGAGACAGAACCAAAACTACCTAATAGTGTTGGAGAGCCTCCTGTGGGAGCGTGGGTTGGCAAGAGCTCACCAGAGAGATGGGAGCACTAGTAGCAGCAGGATGGGAAGGTCCTCCTCAGTGTAAACCGTCTTGGAGTTCACTGTTAACCCTACCAGAGAGCCCATAGACCCTAGGGCTGGGTCTCCTCAGGACAAACAACTACCAGGGAGGAAGTGTAACCCCAGCCATCAGCAGATAATTGGATTAAGGCTTTTCTGAGCAAGGCTCTGCCCACCAGAGCAAGACCCAGTTTTTCCCATTGCCAGTCCCTCCCATCAGTCTTACACAAGTGACTTAGTCTCATCCACCAGAGAGTAGATAGAAGAAACAAGAAGGACAGTCCTGTAGCAGCTAAAACAAAAACCATATTACAGAAAGTTAATCATGATGAAAAAGCAGAAAGTTATGTCCCAGATGAAGGGGCAAGATAAAATTCCTAAATTAAGTGAAAATAGGCAAGCTTCCAGAAAAAGAATCCAGAATTATGATAGTGAAGATAATCCAGGATCTTGGAAAAATAATGGAGAAGATGCAAGAAATGTGTTTACCAAAGACCTACAAGAACTAAAGAAAAAACAAACAGAGATGAATAATATGCTAGAATAGGAATCAATAGTAGAATAACTGAGGCAGAAAAATGGATAAATGACCTGGATGACAGAATGGTGGAAATCATTGCCACAGAGCAGAATATAGAAAAAACAATGAAAAGAAATGAAGACAGCCTAAGAGACGTATGGGATAACATTAAATGCACAAACATTCATATTATAGGGATCCCAGAAGGAGGAGAGAAACAGAAAGGACCTGAGAAAATATCTGAAGAGGTAATAGCTAAAAAAATGGCAACCCACTCCAGTATTCTTGCCTGGAGAATTCCATGGATGGAGGAGCCTGGTAGGTTACAGTCCACGGGGTCGCAAAGAGTCGGACACGACTGAGAGACTTCACTTCCCTAACATGGGAAAGGAAATAGTCAACCAAATTCAGGAAGCACAGAAAGTCCTAGGCAGGATAAACCCAAGTAGCAATATATCAAGACACATAGTAATCTGACAAAAATTAAAGACAGAGATAAAATACTAAAAGCAACAAGGGAAAAATAACAAATAACATACAAGGGAACTCCCATCAGACTATCAGCTGATTTCTCAATGGAAACTCCACAAGCCAGAAGGGGATGACATGATATATTTAAAGTGATGAAAGAGAAGAACCTACAACCAAGGATATTCTACCTAGCAGGACTCTCATTCAGATTTGATGGAGAAATCAAAAGCTTTCCAGACAAGCAAAAGCTAAGAGAATTCAGCACTACCAAACTGGCTTTACAACAAATGCTAAAGGAACGTCTCTAGGCAGGAAACACAAGAGAAGAAAAAGACCTGCAGAAAATAAACCCCAAACAATTAATAAAATGGTAGTAGGATCATGAAAGTGAAAGTGAAGTTGCTCAATTGTGTCCAACTCTTTGTGACCCCATGGACTGTAGACCCCCAGTCTCCTCTGTCCATGGGATTTTCCTGGCAAGAATACTGGAGTGGGTTGCCACTTATCAATAATTACCTTAAATGTAAATGGATTAAAGTCACGAACCGAAAGATATAGACTAGCTGGATGGATGAAAACATGTGCATGTATGCACTTCCACTTACTACATCACTCTGCTTGACCCCTAAATTGTATGTAATTATTTTATACTGTTAAGTTAATCATGCTCCCATTATGGATTGCAACTGTAATTATCTTTTATTTTTCATTTGGCTATTGATTGCAGAAAATGATAAACATCTTGTACTATTGTGATTATGTAACTTTTAGTAACAATACCACTGTATCATGATTCATCAACAAAAAAATAATAAAACTCTATATCTCTAAAACTAGGATTTAATAGAAAAATCTGCAATCACTTTTTAAAACCAAGATGCATATCAGAATTATCTTAATTTTTGAAAAACAAAAATGCCCATGACTACTTTTTGTTTTCCTTCAAAGCTGCAGATATGTTTCTAATGAGCAGTCATGTTTAAAAACAACTGGACTACATGATGACATCTTACTTTTACCTAGTTTGTTTCACTTTTTTTCTATTTCATATCCAGTGCTCCCATTTTATTTAGTTTATGTTTTCCAATTTCTCCATCTTGTCTTTTTTTATGTTCTTTCTCAAGCCTTTATCAAGCATAGTGGAAAAGCTTTTGTATACATACATTTAAATATGTCTTATGTATTTTAGGAAACCTACAAATTTTTGTCAAGCTAAAGAATTTATGACTTTTTAAAAGTTTTTTTTAATTTATTTTTTATTGAAGGATAATTGCTTTACAAAATTTCATTGTTTTCTGTCAAACCTCAATATGAATCAGCCATAGGTATACATATGTCCCCTCCCTTTTGAACCTCTCTCCCATCTCCCTCCCCATCCTACACCTCTAGGTTGACAAAGAACCTGTGTTTGAGTTTCCTGAGCCATATAGCAAATTCCCGCTCACTATCTATTTTACATATGGCAATGTAAATTTTCATGTTACTCTTTCCATACATCTCACCCTCTCACCCTCTTCTCCCCTCTCCCCATGTCCATAAGTCTATTCTCTGTTTCTCCATTGCTGCCCTGTAAATAAATTCATCAGTACCAGTTTCCTACATTGCATATATTATGTGTTAGAATACAATATTTTTCTTTCTCTTCTGACTTACTCCACACATTCACTCTGTATAATAGGTTCTAGGTTCATCCACCTCATTAGAACTGACTCAAATGCATTCCTTTTTATGGCTGAGTAATATTCCATCACGCATATGTACCACAACTTCTTTATCCATTCATCTGTCGATAGACATCTAGCTTGCTTCCATGTTCTAGCTATTGTAAATAGTGCTGCAATGAACAATGGGATACATATGTCTTTTTCCGTTTTGGTTTCCTCAGGGTATATGCTTAGGAGTGGGCTTGCTGGGTCATATGGCGGTTTCAATCATAGATTTTTAAAAGAATCTACATATCATCCTTCCATGGTGGCTGTATCAATATACATTCCCACCAACAGTACAAGAGTGTTCCCTTTTCTCCACACCTTCTCCAGCATTTATTGTTTGTAGACTTTTTGATGATGGCCATTCTGACCGGTGTGAGGTGATATCTCATTGTAGCTTTGAATTGCATTTCTCTAATAATGATCGATGTTTAGCATCTTTTCATGTATTTGTTAGCCATCTGTGTCTTCTTTGGAGAAATGTCTGTTTAGGTCTTTTCCCCACTTTTTGATTGGGTTGTTTGTTTCTCTGGTATTGAGTTGTATGAGCTGCTTGTATATTTTGGGAATTAATCCTTTGTCAGTTGTTTCATTTGGTATTATTTTCTCCCATTCTGAGAGTTGTCTTTTCGCCTTGCTTACAGTTTCCTTTGCTGTGCAAAAGCTTTTGGTTTAATCAGGTCCCACTTGTTTACTTTTGTTTTTATTTCCGCTACTCTAGGAGGTGGGTCATTGAGGATATTGCTTTGGTTTATGTCATCAAGTGTTCTGCCTAAGTTTTCCTCTAAAAGTTTTATATTTTCTGGTCTTACATTTAGGTCTGTAATCCATTTTGAGTTTCTCTTTGTGTATGGTGTTAGGAAGTGTTCTAATTTCATTCTTTTACATGTAGCTGTCCAGTTTTCCCACACCATTTATTGAAGAGGCTGTCTTTGCCCCATTGTATATTCTTGACTCTTTTGTCAAAAATAAGATACCCATAGGTGCATGGGTTTATTTCTGGGCTTTCTATTCTGTTCCATTGGTTTAGTTTCTGTTTTTGTGCCAGTACCATACTGTCTTGATGACTCTAGCTTTGAAGTATAATCTGAAGTCAGGAAGCTTGATTCCTCCAGCTCTACTCTTCTTTCTCAAGACTACTTTGGCTATTCGGGGTCTTTTGTGTTTCCATATGAATTGTGAAATTTTTTGTTCTAGTTCTGTGAAAAATGCCATTGGTAATTTGATAGGGATCACACTGAATCTGTAGAGTGCATTTGGTAGTATAGTCATTTTCACAATATTGATTATTCCTACCCAGGAACATGGAATATTTCTCCATCTGTTTATGTTGTCTTTGGTTTCTTTCCCCAGTGTCTTATAATTTTCTGTGTACAGTACTTTTGTCTCCTTAGGTAAGTTTATTCTTAGATATTTAATTCTTTTTGGTACAATGATGAATGGGATTGATTCCTTAATTTCTCTTTCTGAATTTTCAGTTAGTATACAGAAATGCAAGTGATTTCTGTGTATTGATTTTATATCTTGAAACTTTGCTAAATTCACTGATTAGCTCTAGTAATTTTCTGATACTATCTTTAGGGTTTTCTATGTACAGTATCATGTCATCTGCAAACAGTGAGAACTTTTCTTCTTTTTTTTTTGATCTGGATTCCTTGTATTTCTTTTTCTTCTCTGATTGCTGTAGCTAGGACTTCCAGAAATATGTTGAATAATAGTAGTGAAAGTGGACACCCTTGTCTTGATCCTGATCTTCAGGGGAATGCTTTCAGTTTTTCACCATTGAGAATAATGTTTGCTATAGGCTTATAATATGTTGAGGTTTTTACTATGTTGAGGTAGGTTCTTTCCATGCCCATTTTTTGGAAGAGTTTTAATCATAAATGGGTGCTGAATTTTGTCAAAGGCCTTTTCTGCATTTATTGAAATGATCATGTGGTTTTTATCTTTCAATTTGTTAATATGGTGATCACATTGATTGATCTGCATATATTGAAGAATCCTGGCATCCCTGGAATAAACTCAACTTGATCATGGTGTATTAGCTTTTTTATGTGTTGCTGAATTCTGTTTGCTAAAATTTTGTTGAGGATTTTTGCATCTATGTTCATCAGTGATATTGGTCTGTAGTTTTCTCTTTTTGTGTTGTCTTTATCTGGTTTTGGTATCAGGGTGACAGTGGCCTTGTAGAATGAGTTCATAAGTGTTCTTTCCCCTGAAATTTTTTCAAAGAGTTTTAGAAGGATAGGCATTAGCTCTTCTCTAAATGTTTGACAGAATTCTCCTGTGAAGCCATCTGGTCCTGGGATTTTATTTTTTGGAGATTTTTGATCACAGCTTCAATTTCAGTTCTTGTAATTGGGTTCTTCATAATTTCTATTTCTTCCTGGCTCAGTCTTGGAAGATTGAACTTTTCTAAGAATCTGTCCATTTCTTCCAGGTTATCCATTTTATTGCCATATAGTTGTTCATAATAGTCTCTTATAATCCTTTTTATTTCTGCATTGTCTGTTAACCTCTCCTTTTTCATTTCTAATTTTGTTGATTATTCCTTTTTTCTTGATGAGTCTGGTTAAACGTTTGTTAATTTTTTTTCTATCTTCTCAAAGAACCAGCTTTTAGTTTTATTAATCTTTACTATTGTTTCTTTCATTTCTTTTTCACTTATTTCTGCTTGGATCTTTATGATTTCTTTCCTTCTATTAATTTTTGTTTCTTTTCTTCTTCTTTTTGCACTTGTTTTAGGTGTAAAGTTAGGTTGTCTATTCAATGCTTTTCTTGTTTTTTGAGGTAGGATTATATTGCTATAAATGTCCCTCTTAGAAGTGCTTTTGCTGCATCCCATAGGTTTTGAGTTGTGTTTTCACTGTCATTCGTTTCTAGAAATTTTTTGATTTCTTCAGTAACCCATTTGTTATTTAGAAACGTGTTGTTTAATCTCCATGTTTTTGTGTTTCTTACAATTTTTTCTTGTGATTGATATCTAGTCTCATAGCATAGTGGTTGGAGAAGATGCTTGATATGATTTTAATTTTCTTAAATTTACTGAGGTTTGATTTGTGACCCAAAATGTAGTTTATCCTGGAGAATGTTCCATGTGCTCTTGAGAACAAGGTGTATTCTTCTGCATTCGGATGGAATATCCTGAAGGTATCATTGCAATCCACCTCATCTAATGTATCATTTAAGACTTGTGTTTCTTTATTTTTTGTTTTGATCATGTGTCCATTGTTGTGAGTGGGGTGTTAAAGTCTCCTACTATTGTGTTACTGTCAATTTCTCCTTTTATATTTGTTAGTGTTTGTCTTATGTATTGAGGTGCTCCTATGTTGCGTGCATAGGTATTTACAATTATTATGTATTCCTCTTGGATTGACCCCTTGACCATTATGTAGTGTCCTTCCTTATCTTTTGTAATCTTCTTTAAGGTCTATTTTGTCTGATATGAGGATTGCTACTTCAGCTTTCTTTTGCTTCCCATTTGTGTGGAATTAATTGATGAAGGACAGGGAGGCCTGGTGTGCTGCAGTTCATGGGGTCGCAAAGAGTTGGACACGACTGAGAGACTGAACTGAACTGAAATGACCTGAATTTCCCATCCTCTCACAGTCAGTCTACATGTGTCTTTAGGTCTGAGTGGGTTTCTTGTAGACAGCATATATATGGGTCTTGTTTTTGTATCCATTCAGCCAGTCTGTGTCTTTTGGTTGGAGCATTTAATTCACTTACATTTAAAGTAATTATTGATATTTATGTTCCTATTGCTATTTTATTAATTATTTGGGGTTGATTTTGTAGACCTGTTTCCTTCTCTTGTATTTCTTGATTATATAAGTCTCTTTAATGTTTTTTGTAAAGGTGGTTTGGTGGTATTGAATTCTCTTAACTTTTGCTTGTCTGAAAAGCTTTTTATTCTCCATCAATTTTGAATGAGATCCTTGCCAGGTACTGTAATCTTGGTTGTAGATTTTTCCCTTTCAATACTTTAAATATATCCTGCCACTCCCTTCTGGCCTGCAGAGTTTCTGCTGAAAGATCAGCTGTTAAGCATACGGGGTTTTCCTTGTATGTTACTTGTTGCTTCTCCCTTGCTGCTTTTAATATTTTTTCTTTGTGTTTAATCTTTGTCAGTTTAACTGGCTTCCCTGGTGGCTCAGACAGTAAAGCATCTGCCTACAATGCAGGAGACCCGGGTTCAATCCTTGGGTTAGGAAGATCTCCTGAAGGAAATGGCAACCCACTCCAGTATTCTTGCCTGGAAAATCCCATGGATGGAGGAGCCTAGTAGGCTATAGTCTGTGGGGTAGCAAAGAATCAGACACGACTGAGCGACTTCACTTTCACTTTCTTTTGTCAGTTTGATCAGTATGTCTTGGCATGTTTCTCCTTGGGTTTATCCTGTATGGGATTCTTTGTGCCTCTTGGACTTGACTGACTATTTCCTTTTCCATGTTGGGGAAATTTTCAACTATAATCTCTTTAAAAATTTTCTCATACCCATTCTTTTTCTCTTCTTCTGGACCCCTATAGTTCGAATGTTGGTGTGTTTGATATCGTCCCAGAGGTCTCTGAGACTATCCTCAGTTCTTTTCATTCTTTTTACTTTATTCTTCTCTGCAGAAATTATTTCCACCATTTTATCTTCCAGCACACTGATTTGTTCTTCTGTTTCAGATATTCTTCTCTTTATTCCTTCTACAGTATTTATTTTAGTAATTGTGTTTTTTGTCTCTGTATGTTTATTCTTTAATTCTTTTATGTCTTTCTTGACTGATTTTGCATTTTCTCCATTTTTTCCAAGGTTTTTGATCTTCTGTACTATCATTATTCTGAATTCTTTTTCAGGTAGCTTGCCTATTTCCTCTTCATTTATTTGGATTTGTGTTTCTAGTTTGTTTCTTATTTGTGAAGTATTTCTCTGACTTTTCATTATTATTATTTTTTAATTTATTGTGTTTGAGGTCTCCTTTTCCCAGTTTTCAAGGAAAGTTTAATTCTTTCTTTGAAGAAGGTTAAATTTTTTCTTCCTTTTGGTTTCTGCCCTCCTAAGGTTGGTCCAGTGGTTTTCTACAAGCTTTGTATAGGGTGAGATTTGTGCTGAGCTTTTATTTTTTTCCTCCGATGGGCAAGGCTGAGTGAGTGGGGTGGTACTCCTGCCTGCTGATGATTAGGTTTGTATTTTTGTTTTGTTTGTTTAGATGTGGCATCCTGCAAAGGATGCGACTGGTGGTTGGGTGATGCTGGGTCTTGTATTCAAGTGGTTTCCTTTGTGTGAGTTCTCACTATTTGATTCTTCTTAGTGTTAGTTCTCTGGTAGTCTAGGGTCTTGGAGTCAGTGCTCCCACTCCAAAGACTCAGGGCTTGATCTCTGGTCAGGAATGAAGATTTGACAAGTGATTTGTTATGGCATTAAGTGAGATTAAAACAAATATCCAAACGAGACTAAGGATGAACCCCAGACAAATGGCAGTTACAAAATCAGGCAAATAATAATTAAAATAATAGACTATACACAGATACATATACACCCATGAGCAAAGTCAAAACAGTCCAACAAAAATAAAGTACAGTAGATTGCCCCAGCAAACAAAGGAAATAAAAAAAATATATTTACCAGTTAAGAAGAAAACTAACTAAAGCACAAACTGGAAAACAAAACTAAAGGAAGGTGTGAAGTTGGGAATAAAGCAATGAAAACAAAACTAACAAAATGTTGAGAGGAAAGGAAAGAAAGAAAGAATAGATATGTAAAGTTAAACAGAGGTAGTTGAAGATTTATATACATTAAATATTAACTGCAAGGGGAAAAGAACAGTAGGAAAGGCAAACAAAGGAATAAATGCAGAAAAAATATAATAGGTTTTCAAAAATTGAAAACTAAAATTATAAAAGAAAGAAAAAAGAAAAAACAGAAGCAGAAAGAAAAAAAAAAGGAAAGAAAGAAAAAACTCCACAGAACTGCAAAAGCCCAATGGAGAGGCAGAAGTTTATAAGAACAATAAAAAGTGTGGCTGAATATACACATATACATATACACCCATAAGCAAAATCAAAACAGTCCAACAAAAATAAAGTTCAGAAGATTGACCCAGCTAAAAAAGGAAACCAAAAATTATATCTGCCAAAACAAAACTAACTTAAGCACAATTTGCAAAACAAAACTAAGGCAAGGTGCCAATTGGGATAAGGCAATGAAAATAAAAATAACAAATATATTGAGAGGAAAGGAGAGAAAGAAAAGAAAGAATAGATATGAAAAGTTAAATAAAGGTAGATGAAGATTTATATATGTTAAAGATTAACTGCAAGGGGAAAAGAACAGCAGGGAAAGCATACAAAGGAATAAATGTAGATAAAATAATGATAGGTTTAAAAAATTAAAACTAAAAAAGAGAAAACAAAACAAAAGGAAAATGCCACAGAACTGCAAAAGCCCAACATAGAGGTAGATGTTTGTAACAACAATAAAGAATGTGACTGAAAAAGAAAGAAAAAAAAAAGCTCAAAAGCTTAGGTGGATTTCATAGTGCCAGTGAAATTGACAACTACAACAGAGGTGGGAGAAAAAGGAAAAAAAAGGAAAAATATCCAAAAGAATCTACAGGACATGTCAAACCATAAGAATAAAAAATGCTTTTCTTGAGTCACTGCTGTCAGAGTCCTTCCCTAGTTGGGAGTCACAGCCCACCTCACCTCCCTAGGATGCCCTCTAATACTGTGCTGATCTTTGGACCTGCTGTGGGGGCAACTCAGATTCTAATCTGGTCCTACTCCTGTGTGTTCTTGCCTCCAATGTCCACAGCTACCAGAACTAGTGCATTTTCTTTTGTGGGAGCTCTCAATGACCTTTTATATATTCCAAAGACACAGAGTCTTCCTAGTTGATCGTGTGGATTTAATCTGCAGCTTGTACAGCTGGTGGGAAAGTTTGGGTCTTCTTCCTTAGCCACATTGCCCCTGGGTTTCAGTTGTGGTTTTATTTCTACTTCAGCATGTGGGTCATCCACTGGGGTTTGCTCCTGAGGCTGCCCTGGAAGGCTTGGGTTTGCCCCTGTGAGGGCCAGGTGTGGAGGTGGTGCAACAGCTTGGGTTGCAGGGGTTTTGGCAGCACCAGGTACTCAGGGGAGGTGGCGGCTAGGGCAGCAGGAAATATAGTGCTCTAGAAGGAATGGTAACCAGTATTGGCCAATATGCTCCAGTATGCTTGCCTAAAGAAATCCCTCCTTGACAGAGAAGCCTGGCAGGCCATGGTCTACAGGGTCACAGAGTTGAACATGACAAAACCAACCCTGAGTGCATAGATTTAAGACATTTTTTTGCCTGTGGTAGCTCTGCCCCAGTGAGAGTTGAGCATGAAGTTGGTGCAGCTGCTTGGCTTGCAGGTACTCTGGTGGTGACTGGTGTGCATGGACACGGGTTGCCTCCGCCACAGGATTAATAGCCCTATCAGAGTCTTTTTCTGAGCCTCTTGTAGCTGGTGATCAGAAGGCCTATTTGGCCAGTCTTTCTCCATAGCTCCTACCATTCAGGCACTTAGAAAGCTCCCTTCCTGGGGCCCTTCTCTGATGTTCAGCATGTCAGGCACATAGAGGGGCCCCCTTGGCTGGGGTCCTACTCTGTAGCTCGGTGCCTCAGGCACTTAAAGGGGCACCCTGGGTGGGGTCCTACTCTACAGTTCAGTGCCTCAGGCGTTTGATGGGCCAGCCTCTCTATTCTTCAGCTGCAGATGCTGGCGTGTGGGGAGACAGAGGCTATGGTGATGGTTCCAACCCCCTACGCATGACTCAGCAGTATCACCTTGCTTCCATGGCTGCCTGGATTTCCTCCACTGGCATTTCCCACCAGGACCTCCTCCCTCGCATCCCCTCAATCTGTCTCTCTGCAATCAACAGCAGCCCTTGCCCTGCAGTTCAGTTCAGTTCAGTTCAGTTGCTCAGTCATGTCTGACTCTCTGCGACCCCATGAATCACAGCAAGCCAGGCCTCCCTGTCCATCAACAACTCCCGGAGTACACTCAGACTCACGTCCATGAGTCAGTGATGCCATCCAGCCATCTCATCCTCTGTCATCCCCTACTCCTCCTTCCCCTAATCCCTCCCAGCATCAGAGTCTTTTCCAATGAAGCAACTCTTCGCATCAGGTGGCCAAAGTACTGGAGTTTCAGCTTTAGCATCATTCCTTCCAAAGAAATCCCAGGGTTGATCTCCTTCAGAATGGACTGGTTGGATCTCCTTGCAGTCCAAGGGACTCTCAAGAGTCTTCTCCAACACCGCAGTTCAAAAGCATCAATTCTTCAGCACTCAGCTTTCTTCACAGTCCAACTCTCACATCCATACATGACCACTGGAAAAACCACAGCCTTGACTAGACGGACCTTTGTTGGCAAAGTAATGTCTCTGCTTTTGAATATGCTATCTAGGTTGCTCATAACTTTCCTTCCAAGGAGTAAATGTTTTTTAATTTCATGGCTGAAATCACCATCTGCAGTGATTTTGGAGCCCAGAAAAATAAAGTCAGCCACTGTTTCCCCATCTATTTGCCAGGAAGTGATGGGACCAGATGATACGATCTTAGTTTTCTGAATGTTAAGCTTTAAGTCAACTTTTTCACTCTTCTCTTTCACTTTCATTAGGAGGCTCTTTAGTTCATCTTCACTTTCTGCCATAAGGGTGGTGTCATCTGCATATCTGAGGTTATTGATATTTCTCCTGGCAATCTTGATTCCAGCTTGTGCTTTCTCCAGCCCAGCATTTCTCATGATGTACTCTGCATATAAGTTAAATTAGCAGGGTGACAATATACAGCCTTGATGTACTCCTTTTTCTATTTGGAACCAGTCTGCTGTTCCATGTCCAATTCGAACTGTTGCTTCCTGACCTGCATACAGGTTTCTCAAGAGGCAGGTCAGGTGGTCTGGCATTCCCGTCTCTTTCAGAATTTTCCACAGTTTGTTGTGATCCACACAGTCAAAGGCTTTGGCATAGTCAATAAAGCAGAAATAGATTATTTTCTGGAACACTCTTACTTTTTCGATGATCCAGCAAATGTTGGCAATTCAGGTATGACCTAAATCAAATTCCTATGACTATACAGTGGAAGTGAGAAATAGATTTAAGGGACTAGATCTGATAGAGTCCCTGATGAACTATGGCCGGAGATTCGTGATATTGTACAGGAGACAGGGATCAAGACCATCCCCATGGAAAAGAAATGCAAAAAAGCAAATAGTTGTCTGGGGAGGCCTTACAAATAGCTGATTTGAAATAGATGATTTTCTGGAACTCTCTTGCTTTTTCCATGATCTAGTGGATGTTGGCAATTTGATCTCTGGTTCCTCTGCCTTTTCTAAAACCAGCTTGAACATCTGGAAGTTCACGGTTCATGTATTGCTGAAGCCTGGCTTGGAGAATTTTAAGCAGTACTTTACTAGCGTGTAAGATGAGTACAATTTTGTGGTAGTTTGAGCATTCTTTGGCACTGCCTTTCTTTGGGGATGGAATGAAAACTGACCTTTTTCAGTCCCGTGGCCACTGCTGAGTTTTCCAAATTTGTTGGCATATTGAGTGCAGCACTTTCACAGCATCATCTTTCAGGATTTGAAATAGATCAACTGGAATTCCATCACCTTGACTAACTTTGTTCATACTGATGCTTCCTAAAGCCCACTTAACTTCAAATTCCAGGATGTCTGGCTCTATGTGAGTGATCACACCATCGTGATCATTTGGGTCATGATCTTTTTTGTACAGTTCTTCTGTGTATTCTTGCCACCTCTTCTTAATATCTTCTGCTTCTGTTATACCTCTACCATTTCTGTCCTTTATTGAGCCCATCTTTGCGTGAAATATTCCCTTGGTATCTCTAATTTTCTTGAAGAGAGCTCTAGTCTTTCCTATTCTATTGTTTTCCTCTATTTCTTTGCATTGATCGCTGAGGAAGGCTTTCTTATGTCTTCTTGCTATTCTTTGGAACTGTGCCTTCAAATGGGTATATTTTTCCTTTTCTCCTTTACTTTTCATTTCCCTTCTTTCCACAGCTATTTGTAAGGCCTCCCCAGACAACTATTTTGCTTTTTTGCATTTCTTTTCCATGGGGATGGTCTTGATCCCTGTCTCCTGTACAATATCACGAACTTCCGGCCATAGTTCATCAGGGACTCTATCAGATCTAGTCCCTTAAATCTATTTCTCACTTCCACTGTATAGTCATAGGAATTTGATTTAGGTCATACCTGAATTGCCAACATTTGCTAGATCATCAAAAAAGTAAAAGCGTTCCAGAAAATAATCTATTTCTGCTTTATTGACTATGCCAAAGCCTTTGACCGTGTGGATCACAACAAACTGTGGAAAATTCTGAAAGAGATGGGAATGCCAGACCACCTGACCTGCCTCTTGAGAAACCTGTATGCAGGTCAGGAAGCAACAGTTCGAATTGGACATGGAACAACAGACTGGTTCCAAATAGGAAAAGGAGTACGTCAAGGTTGTATATTGTCACCTTGCTTATTGAACTTACATGTAGAGTACATCATGAGAAATGCTGGGCTGGAAGAAGCACAAGCTGGAATCAAGATTGCCAGGAGAAATATCAATAACTTCAGACATACAGACGACACCACCCTTATGGCAGAAAGTGAAGAGGAACTAAAAAGTGTCTTGATGAAAGTGAAAGAGAAGAGTGAAAAAGTTGACTTAAAGCTCAACATTCAGAAAACAAAGATCATGGCATCTGGTCGAAAACAGTGTCAGACTTTATTTTTTGGGGCTCCAAAATCACTGCAGTTGGTGATTGCAGCTGTGAAATTAAGACGCTTACACCTTGGAAGGACGGTTTTGACTAACCTAGACAGCATACTGAAAAGCAGAGACATTACTTTGCCAACAAAGGTCTGTCTAGTCAAGGCTATGGTTTTTCCTGTGGTCATGTATGGATGTGAGAGTTGGACTGTGAAGAAAGCTGAGTGCTGAAGAATTGATGCTTTTGAACTGTGGTGTTGGAGAAGACTCTTGAGAGTCCCTTGGACTGCAAGGAGATCCAACCAGTCCATCCTAAAGGAGATCAGTCCTGAGTGTTCACTGGAAGGTCTGATGTTAAAGCTGAAATTCCAATGCTTTGGCCACCTCATGTGAAGAACTGACTCATTTGAGAAGACCCTGATCCTGGGACTGATTGGGGGCAGGAGAAGAAGTTGTCGACAGAGGATGAGATGGTTGGATGGCATCACCGGCTCAATGGACATGGGTTTGGGTAGACTCCGAGAGTTTGTGATGGACAGGGAGGCCTGCCGTGCTGCGATTCATGAGGTGGCAGAGTCGGACACGAGTGAGCGACTGAACTAAACTGAACTGAACTGAATGGTCTAGTGATTTTGTCCAGTTTCTTCAATTTCAGTCTGAATCTGGCAATAAGGTGTTCATGATCTGAGCCACAGTCAGCTCCCAGTCTTGTTTTTGCTGACTGTATAGAGCTTCTCCATCTTTGGCTGCAAAGAATATAATCAATCTGATTTCGGTGTCGACCATCTGGTGATGTCCATGTGTAGAGTCTTCTCTTGTGTTGTTGGAAGAGTGTGTTTGCTATGACCAGTGCATTCTCTTGGCAGAACTCTATTAGCCCTTGCCCTGCTTCATTCTGTACTCCAAGGCCAAATTTGCCTGTTATTCCAGGTGTTTCCTGACTTCCTTCCTATATTTCTTAATATATATATGTTGAGAAAAAGAATCTGACTGCCAATGCAGGGGGCACAGGCTCAATCCCTGGTCCCGGAAAATTCCACATGCTGCAGAGCAACTAAGCCTGTATACCACAATGGAGCCTGCATGCCCTAGAGCCTATGCCCCACAACAAGAAAAGTCACAGCAATGAGAAGCCCCTGCTCGCTACAACTAGAGAAACCCATTTGCAGCAACGAAGACCCAGTGCAGCCATAAAAAAAGAACACAAAGTCTGAAATTTTCATGTCTGGCCTTAAGGGAGTAAGAAGGCCTACAGTAATTCTCTCAGATTAAATGATTTAAAAAACTGCAAGATGTGAAATAACAGGTTTCAGACAGCATACAATAAGCAGTGAAGTGTAGCAATCCTCGACTGAAAGAAAACAAAGGAAGTGAATGTTATGAGTCTCTCATTTAAAACCTCAATATACTTTTTCAGGGTAAAGCACTGGGTGACTGAGCAGAATGAAATGGCAGTTTAGGGAGATTAGTATTCCCCTGTGTCTCTCCCATGTCTCCAACTGAATACTAATCAATACTTGCTTTAGAAGAACTTACCTGAGAGTAGGGAGAGAACCACACAAAATAAAGTGGTGAGTCAATCCCCAAGGCTCAAAAAAGGCTGGGAATAGTTTCCACCAAAGCAGAAAAACTGTTGCATGTGGTACTAAGTAGCAAACTTAGAAGGGTATTTCCTCAGCGGTGCAAAAAAAAAAAAAAAGAAAAAAAGTTAGGCCTACATTTAAGGCTGCTATGATCTGGCCAAACAAACTTAAAGGTGAGCCTCAAAAGAATAGAAATATTAGGTTGGTACAAAAGTAATTACAGTTTCAGACTCTGAGTTTTAAATCATTATAACTAGGCTCAAACACACCCTTATTAATCAAAACAGGAACCATTACAATCAACACAATTTTGACAATAAGTTTGTTTATTCCTTTAGTGTAAAAATCCACGCTTCAGGATTTGATGAATGATAGGAAAGCATTTTCTATACCCTGCTGGTTGTGGAAGTGTTTTCCCTGCAAAAAGTAGTCGAGATGCTTGAAGAAGTGGTAGTCAATTGACAAAAGGTCAGGTGAATATGGTGGAAGAGGCAAAACTTTGTAGCCTAATTCATTTTACTTTTGAAGTGTTGGTTGTATGACATGTGGCTGGGTGTTTTGGTGGTGAAGAATTGCGCCCATCCTGTTGACCATTGTTGACTGCAGGCACTGCGGTTTTTGGTGTATCTCATAGATTTGCTGAGCATATTTCTCAGATTTAATGGCTTTGCAGGGATTCAGAAAGCTGTAGTGGATCAGACAGACAGCAGACCACCAAACAATGACCATGATCTTTTTCTGGGTGCAAGTTTGGCTTTGGGAATTGCTTCGGCGTTTCTTGGTCCAACCACTGAGCTGGTTGTTGCATAAAACCCACTTTTCATCATATGTCACAATCTGAGAAGTGATTCACTGTTGTTGTATAGAATAAGAGAAAGACAACACGTCAAAACGTAATTTTTTAAAATTTTCAGTCAGCACATGAAGCACCCACTTACAGAGCTTTTTCACCTTTCCAATTTGTTTCAAATGTCAAATGGCTGTAGAATGGTCAACACTGACTTCTTCAGCAATTTCTTGTGTAGTTCTAAGAGGATCAGCTTTGGTGATTGCTCTCAATTGGTCACTGTCAACTTTCAATAGCTAGCCAATAAACTCCTCATCTTCAAGGCTCTCATCTCCTTTGCAAAACTTCTTGAACCACCACTGCACAGTACATTCATTAGCAGTTCCTGGGCCAAATGCGTTGTTGATATTATGAGTTGTCTCCATATTGCTTTACAACCCATTTTGAACTCGAATAAAAAAATTGCTTAAAATTAGTTTTTGTCTACATTATTTCTATAGTCTAAAATAAACATAAAATAAATAGCAAGTAATAAGTCATTTGCAAAAAACATAGGGCAAGAAAGGTGCACTAAAATGTTTTAGATAACTAAATTTATTTAAGAATGTATTCCATTATCAAATGACAAAGTTCAACAATGTAAAACCTCAATTACTTTGCCCCAACCTAATATTTTCAAGTTGCTTTACTGGGTTATGGAACAAAGACCAAGAGTATGTATTATTATATATGAAAAGTAGGTAACAAAGCAAAATCCACAATGCCTAGCAGCCAATCAAAAATTTTTGTTGTTGTTACTGTTTAGTCGCTATGTCATGGTTCTCTCTTTGTAACCCCATGGACTACAGCCTGCCAGGCTTTGCTGTCGCAGGATTTTCCAGGCAAGAATACTGGAGTGGGTTGCCATTTCCTTCTCCAGGGGATCTTCTTGACCCAGGGATTGAATCCATGTCTCCTGCACCATCAGGCAGACTATTTACCACTAAGCCACCAGGGAAGCCTGAATCAAAAATTACCAGGCAGATACAATCCATAAATAGGAAATAAATCAGTCAACAACTACCAGAAAAGCCTCAGATGACAGGTTTAGTAGACAAGGACATTAAAGCTTCATTACAACTATATTCCACTTGTTCATGACAATAGAGGAAAGCAAATATTTTAAGGGAAGACATGGAAGATATTTTAAAAATATGTAAAGTGAACTTCTAGAGATGAAACATAATGTCTGAGATGACAAATACACTGCTAAGATTAAAAGGAGATTAGACACTGTAGAAAAAAAATTAGAAAACTTGAGAAAAAATACAGAAACTATGAGCTGCAGAACAACTAGAAGCATTCTAAGATAAATGTGACTGGAGTTACTGAAAGTGAGAAGGGAGAAAGTTAGAGACAAAAGCAATATATGAAGACGTAGTGGTTGAAAGATTTCCAAATTTGATGAAAACTATAAATTCATAGGCAAATGCATTACAAACCCCAAGGAAAAGGCACAGACATAAAACTATGAAACACATCATAATCAAGATGGTTAAAAATATGATAAAGAGAAAATCACAAAATTAGCCAGAGAAGAATGACAACTTACACGTAAAGGAATAAAGATAAGAATGACTTTTGGATCTTCATTGAACGACTTTTGGTGAAAAAATAATGAAAAGGCAAAAAAAAAAAAAAAGTAGTGGAGCAACATCTTCAAAGAATTGAAATAAGTAAACAACTATGTAACCCTAGAATTCAGCATTAGTATTACAAAAGGAGTTACAAAAAGCGAAATAAAGATATTAAAAACTGGAAAGTTAATCAACAGGTGACATCTACTATAAGAAATGCTAAAGAACGTCTGCCAATAAGAAGGAAAAAAGTACCAGGGGGGAATGTACACCTAAACAAAGGAATGAGGCACGTTGGAAATATTAAATATATGTGTTGTTGTTCATTCGCCAAGTCGTGTCTGACTCTTTGTGACCCCATGGACTGCAGCACACAAGGCTTCCCTGTCTCTCGCCATCTCCTGGAGTTGCCCAAGTTCATGTCTATTGCATCGGTGATGCCATCCAGGTATCTCATCATCTGTCACCGCTCTTCTTCTGCCTTCAATCTTCCCCAGCATCAGGATCTTTTCCAATGAATCAGCAGTTCACATCAGGTGGCCAATGTATTAGAGCTTCAGCATCAGTCCTTCCAAAGAGTATTCAGGGTTGATCTCCTTTAAGATTGACTGCTTTGATCTCCTTGCTTTCCAAGGACTCTAAGAGTCTTCTCTGGCACCAGTGTTTGAAAGCATCAATTCTTCAGTACTCTGCCTTCTTTACTGTCCAGCTCTCACATCTCTACATGACTACTGGAAAGATCATAGCCTTGACTATAAGGACCTTTGTCAGCAAAGCGATGTCTTTGCTTTTGAGCACACTGTCTAGGTTTGTCATAGCTTTCCTGCCAAGAAACAATCGTCTTCTAATTTCATGCCTGCAGTCACCATCCACAGTGATTTCAGAGCCCAAGAAGAAGAGATCTGTCACTGCTTCCACCTTTTCCCCTTCTATTTGCCATGAAGTGATAGGACAAGATGATATAGTCTTAGTTTTTTTAATATGGAATTTTAAGCTGGCTTTTTCACTCTGTTCCTTCATACTCATCAAGAGGTTCTTTAGTTCCTCTTCACTTTCTGCCATTAGAGTGGTATCATCTGCATATCTGAGGTTGTTGCTATTTCTCCTGGAAATCTTGATTCCAGCTTGTAACTCATCAAGCCTAGCATTTCACATGATGTACTCTGTGTATAAGTTAAATAAACAGGGTGACAATAAACAGCCTTGTAGTATACCTTGTGTAGGTATGAAAGAATGTTATTTATAAAATCACTTTAGAAGATAATTGAATATTTGAAGGAAAAATATAACCATGAATACTGCAGCTCATCACAATCACAGAAGTAAAATAAAATGTATGACAATGATAATTCAAAGGCCAGAAGTAGAGAAATGAAAGTGTACAATTTGTTGCACAGTTCTCTACTACATGTTAAGTAGTATATTAGTTGAAGGTAAACTAGGATAAGTTAAATGTGTATACTATTAACCTCAATAAGGAGTATATAATAAGCCAAAGGAGCTAAATAGAAATAAAAACATATTAACATCAAAAGAGGGAAAATAAACATGGAACAAGAGAACAAAGCAAATAGTAAATACCAGATTTAAATATAAATATACCACTGATTCCTTTTAATGTAAATGAACTAAATGCTCCAAATAAAAGCAGTTGTCTAACTAGATTAAAAGAACAATGAAAGAGAAAGAAAGAGAAGTTGCTCAGTCGTGTTCGACTCCTTGCGGTCCCATGGACTGTAGCCCACCAGGCTCCTCCATCCATGGATTTCTCCAGGCAAGAATACTGGAGTGGGTTGCCATTTCCTTCTCCAGGGGATTTTCCCGACCCAGGGATTGAACCTGGGTCTCCTGCATTGTAGGCAGACACTTTACCGTCTGAGCCACCAGGGAAGTCCAAAAGAACAATACTCAACCACATATGCTTTGGAAGAGCTTGGTTTGTTGAAACAGTAAGTAAAAGAACAGGAAAACACAAAATTTTATATGTATCAGTTTTTCATTACTAGGATAATGCCATATCCAACCAAAGGCAAAAACTTTAATCATATATAATTATAATTTATTGCTCACACATCTGAGCTAATCAATTATTCATTCTGCTCACCTAGACTGGCCTCAGTTAGTATGACCAGATAATTCTGTTCCATGTGACACTCAACCAGGTTGGCCTGAGTATGTTCTCATGGTGATGGAAATTATCTAAGAGAGCAGGACCAAGGTACAAACCCATTTCAACCCTCTGCTCCAAGGGATGTCTTCATGTCAAAGTCAAAGCAGAATGTGTCAACTTATGGTAGGAGCCCACTGTAAAGTTGCATGGCAACAGCTATGAACACAAAGAATGTAATTAAAGGAAAAATGAGAATTGGGGCCATGTGACATAATCTACTTCACGATATTATCAGCAGATCAAAGAATCTTGGGGCAAAAAGCATTAGCAGATTTAACAAGTGGTGCTAGGAAAACTGGTCAACCACTTATAAAAGAATGAAACTAGATCACTTTCTAACACCATACACAAAAATAAACTCAAAATGGGTTAAAGATCTAAACGTAAGACCAGAAACTATAAAAATCCTAGAGGAGAACATAGGCAAAACACTCTCTGACATAAATCACAGCAGGATCCTCTATGATCCACCTCCCAGAATACTGGAAATAAAAGCAAAAATAAACAAATGGGACCTAATTAAAATTAAAAGCTTCTGCACAACAAAGGAAACTATAAGCAAGGTGAAANTAAAACTGGAGCCTATTATACAGAGTGAAGTAAGCCAGAAAGAAAAACACCAATACAGTATACTAATACATATATATGGAATTTAGAAAGATGGTAACAATAACCCTGCATGTAAGACAGCAAAAGAGACACAGATGTATAGAACGGACTTTTGGACTCTGTAGGGGAGGGAGAGGATGGGATGATTTGGAATGGCATTGAAACATGTATACTATCATGTAAGAAACAAATCACCAGTCTATGTTTGATACAGGATACAGGATACTTGGGGCTGGTGCACGGGGATGATCCAGAGAGATGATATGGGGTGGGAGGTGGGAGGGGGGGTCAGGATTGGGAACTCATGTACACCCGTGGCTGATTCATGTCAATGTATGGCAAAACCAATACAGTATTGTAAAGCAAAATATAAAAATAAAGATTAAAATAAAAGCATTAGCAGAGACAAAGAGGGAAATCTCATAATGATAAAAAATGATTTTTTAGAAAAGAAAATTTCATTTATAGGCATCCAATCACAGAGCCTCTAGAAGAGAAGCAGACAAATCCACAGTCATGACAGGAGATTTAGCACATTTATCTCAATAAAGGATAAAATAAGCAGACAAAAATTCTCAAGTAGATAGAAGATTTTAACAACTCGATTAATAAACTCATCTAAATTAACATACATAGAACACTGTCTTCAATAATCACAGAATGAACATTGTCTTCTAATGAAATGGGACATGTTTTCAAAACTGATCTTATATTGAGCCACACAACTGGTTTTAGTAAATATCTAAGAATTGAAATTGAAACTGTACCCCAAAAAGTTAAAAAGAGAATCCATCCTGAAACCATACACAATAAGATTACCAGAAACAGGTGAATAAGAATTTTTTGAACTCATCTAACAGATCAGTCGCTCAGTCATGTCTGACTCTTTGCGACCTCATGGACTATACAGTCCATGGAATTCTGAATTCTCCAGACCAGAATAATGGAGTGGGTAGCTGTTCCCTTCTCCAGGGATCTTCCCAACCCAGGGATCGAACCCAGGTCTCCTGCATTGCAGGCGGATTCTTTACCAGCTGAGCCACCAGGGAAGCCCAAGAACATTGGAGTGGGTAGCCTTCTTCAGCAGATCTTCCTGACCCAGGAATCAAACTGGAGTCTTCTGCATTGCAAGTCGATTCTTTAGCAGCTGAACTACCAGGGAAGCTATGAGAGGTGTTCCCTCATAGCTCAGTCAGTAAAGAATCTGCCTGCAATACAGGAGACTCAGGTTCGATCCTTGGGTCAGGATTATCTCCTGGAGAAGGAAATGGCAACCCACTCCAGTATTCTCGCCTGGAGAATCCTGTGGGCAGAGGATCCTGGCAGGCTACAGTCCATGGGGTCACAAGAGTTGGACACAATTTAGTGACTAAACCAACAAACACATCAGTAGATAAACGTACAGCTTGTTCAAAACACCCTCTGTTTCACTGAGCGAGTCTGCCTTATTTGTTGCAAAATAGATACCCTCCAAGCTTCACATAGCTTAGGAACCTGGGGTCAGCTCTTGTCCAGTTCAAGACAACATACACTAGTTGGGATACTAACCCTAAACCTGAGCCTGCTCAAGTATCTGATTTATGATTTTTTGATGACAGAGGGCCACAAACTTCACCCTCATATCATGCGAAGCATTTCCATTTTTTGAACATGCATCTATGAAGAAGAATGTCACTCAGATACACCTGCACAAAGTACCAATTGCCTCACCTTTTCTCTACCTCAAATTACCTTTTCTCACCTTATTTAGACAACTGTTTTTATTTGGAGCATAAAGACCACCCTGCTTATTTATCCAATAAATATCTCAAATCCCTCACCTTCCGGGACCTGGAACTGAGTTTTATTTCTAGCGCTGAGATTTGTTCTCCTCTACAAACCCTGGTGTATGTGTACTTGGTTTATTGCACGTCAAGCAAATGAAACTGATTTGGTAAATCAGTAAATTTGGGGAGCCAGACAGACTTTTTATCCATGGTTTGTTGGTTCTTTGCCGGCATTACGAGCCTGTGGATGAGTCCAAGCAGCTGCCTGGTCCATTTGTTCTAGGGACCATTCCCTGGATTTCCACTGGCATGATGCTGCTGACCTTTGGTGCATTATTTTTTATGGCAGGTAAGAAACAATTTCTGGATTTGGAAGACATTTGATGCTGAAGCTGAAGCTCCAATATTTTGACCACCTGATGTGAAGAAGTGACTCACTGGAACAGACCCTGAATCTGGGAAAGATTGAGGGCAGGAGGAGAAGGGGGAAACAGAGGATGAGATGGTTGGATTGCATCACTGACTCAAAGGACATGAGTTTGAGCAAATTCTGGGAGAGAGTGAAGGACAGGGAAGCCCTGGTGTGCTGCAGTCCATGGGGTCACAAAGAGTTGGGAATGACTGAGCAACTGAACAACCACCACCTGATTAAAAAGTACCTGTACTTAAATTTTCCAGATGGTGGGTTAGAGGCCCAGATGGCGGGAACTTGGTAGGATCATGGGCTAGAGGCCTACACTAACAGTGACAATAAAAACGTCACACCTGCAAAGTTCTTCTAAACCTGGGTTAATGTCCTGAGGTTTTGGTTTTAGTTTATTTTATGTTTTGGCCTTAGTTGTCTTGTCTGTCTTCTTTGTTAAACATTGGCTATTTGGAGGCTGAGAATTTGGAACTACTTTATATTCAAATGAAAATAAAAGAAAACGTGAAATAGTGTTTCTAAATCTTGGTTGTTAGTTTTAGTCACTAAATTGTGTCCAACCCATTGGACTGCAGCACGCCAAGCCTCCCTGTCCATCACCAATTCCTGGAGTTTACTCAAGCTCATGTCCACTGAGTCGGCGATCCCATCCAACCATCTCATCCTCTCTCATCCCCGTCTCCTCTTGCCTAAAATCTTTCCCAGCATCAGGGTCTTTTCCAATGAGTCAGTTCTTCGCATCAGGTGGCCAAAGTTTTGGAGCTTCAGCTTTAGCATCAGTCCTTCCAATGAATATTCAGGACTGGTCTCCTTTAGGATGGACTGGTTGGATCTCCTTGCAGTCCAAGGGACTTTCAAGAGTCTTCTCCAACACCACAGTTCAAAAGCATCAATTCTTCGGCGCTCAGCTTCCTTTATAGTCCAACTCTCACATTCATACATGACTACTGGAAAAACCACAGCTTTGACCTTTGTTGGCAAAGTAATGTCTCTGTTTTTTAATATGCCATCTAGGTTGGTCATAGCTTTTTTCCCAAGGAGTAAGAGTCTTTTAATTTCATGGCTGCAGGCACCATCTGAAGTGATTTTGGAGCCCCTCAAAATAAAGTCTGTCACTGTTTCCACTGTTTTCCCATCTATTTGCCATCAAATGATGGGACCAGATGCCCTGATCTTAGTTTTCTGAATGTTGAGCTTTAAGCCAACTTTTTACTCTCCTCTTTTACTTTCAAGAGGCTCTCTAGTTCTTCTTCTCTTTCTGCCCTAAGGGTGGTGTCATCTGCATATCTGAGGTTATTGATATTTCTCTCGGCAATCTTGATTCCAGCTTGTGCTTCATCCAGTCCAGCGTTTTGCATGGTGTACTCTGCATATAAGTTAAATAAGCAGGGTGACAATATATAACCTTGACGTACTCCTCTCCTGGTACGGAATCAGTCTTTGTTCCATATCCAGTTCTAACTGTTGCTTCCTGACCTGCATATAGATTTCTCAGGAGGCAGGACAGGTGGTCTGGTATTTCCATCTCTTTAAGAATTTTCCAGTTTATTGTGATCCACCCAGTCAAAGGTCTTATAGGTCTTCATAGAACCGTTTAACTTTAGCTTCTTCAACATTACTGGTCAGGGCATAGATTTGGATTACTGTGATGTTGAAAGGTTTGCCTTGGAAACACATAGAGATCTTTCTGTCATTTTGAAACTGCAGCCGAGTACTGCATTTTGGACTCTTCTGTTGACTATCATGGCTACTCCATTTCTTCTAAGAGATTCCTGCCTGCAGTAGTAAATATAAGGGTCATCTGAGTTAAATTCATCCATTCCAGTCCATTTTAGTTCGCTGATCCCTAAAATACCAGTGTTCACTCTGGCCATCTCCTGTTTGACCACTTTCAATTTGCCTTGATTCAAGGACTTAACATTCCAGGTTCCTATGCAATATTTAACTTATATGCAGAGTACATCATGAGAAACGCTGGACTGGAAGAAACACAAGCTGGAATCAAGATTGCCGGGAGAAACAATAACCTCAGATATGCAGATGACACCACCCTTATGGCAGAAAGTGAAGAGGAGCTAAAAAGCCTCTTGATGAAAGAGGAGAGCAAATAATTGGCTTAAAGGTCAACATTCAGAAAACAAAGATGATGGCATCCGGTCCCATCACTCCATGGGAAATAGATGGGGAAACGGTAGAAACAGTGTCAGACTTTATTTTCTTGGGCTCCAAAATCACTGCAGATGGTGATTGCAGTCATGAAATTAAAAGACGCTTACTCCTTGGAAGAAAAGTTATGACCAACCTAGATAGCATATTCAAAAGCAGAGACATTACTTTGCTGACTAAGGTCCATCCAGTCAAGGTTATGGTTTTTCCTGTGGTTATGTACGGATGTGAGAGTTGGACTGTGAAGAAGGCTGAGCGCCAAAGAATTGATGCTTTTGAACTGTGGTGTTGGAGAAGACTCTTGAGAGTCCCTTGGACTGCAAGGAGATCCAACCAGTCCATTCTGAAGGAGATCAACCCTGGGGATTTCTTTGGAAGAAATGATGCTAAAGCTGAAACTCCAGTACTTAGGCCACCTCATGAGAAGAGTTGACTCATTGGAAAAGACTGATGCTGGGAGGGATTGGGGGCAGGAGGAGAAGGGGACGACCGAGGATGAGATGGCTGGATGGCATCACGGACCTGATGGACATGAGTCTGAGTGAACTCTGGGAGTTGGTAATGGACGGGGAGGCCTGGCGTGCTGCGATTCATGGGGTTGCAAAGAGTCGGACATGACTGAGCGACTTAACTGAACTGAACTGATGCAATATTGCTCTTTACAGTATCGGACTTTACTTCCATCACTAGTCACATCCACAACTGGGTGTTGTTTTGCTTTGGCTCCATCTCTTCATTCTTTTTGAAGTTATTTCTCCACTGATCTCCAGTAGCATATTGGGCACCTACCGACCTGGGGAGTTCATCTTTCAGTGTCCTGTCTTTTTGTCTTTTCATCCTGTTTCATACTGGTCAGAATGGCCATAATAAAAAAATCTACAATCAGTGTTGTGGTGGCTGTAGAGAGAAGGAAATCCTCCCACACTATTAGTGGATATGTAAATTGGTACAGCCACAATGGAGAACAGCATTGAAGTTCCTTAAAAAACTACAAATAAAATTATTATATGATGTAGCAATCCCACTTCTGGGCATGTATCTGGAAACTGTAATTTGAGAAGATACATGACCCCCGATGTTCACTGCAGCACCATTTACAATAGTCAGGACATGTAAGCAAGCTAAATGTCCATCACCAAATGAGCGGAAAAAGAAGATGTGATAGAAGATGCACACACAGATGGAATATTTGTTGTTTAGTCACTAGCTTGTGTCTGACTCTTTTGTAACCCCATGGACTATAGCCTGCCAGACTCCTCTTTTCTTGGATTTCCCAAGCAAGAATACTGGAAAGGGTTGCCATTTCCTTCTCCAGGGGATCTTCCAAACTCAGGGATCAAACCCTTATCCTTTGTATTGGCAGGAGGATTCTAATGGAATATTTACTCAGCCTTTAAAAAAAAAAACCAAGGAAAAATAATAAAACACACATAATTCAAGCTACTAGAAATAATAAGGGAAACATTTTAGCATACAGGAAAGGTATGTGTTTTCAGTGCAAGAAAGTATGAAAAACTGGAAATGCATTTTGTTAAGGGAAAACAAAGTGATTTTTTCCTAATCCTGGTTATTTTAAAATGGGAGAGAAAATATAAGTTAACCTAATATGGATACACTGGAGCAGGAAATGGTAACCCACTCCAGTATTCTTGCCTGGAAAACCTCCTGGAGAGAGGAGTCTGGCAGCATATAGTCCATGGGGTCACAAAACAGTTGGACATGACTCAGCGACTAAACAATATGTACACAGAAAATTGTGGAAGGTTGTGTATGGGAAAGGAACCCTGAGAAAAGAGTTTTGTAAGTGGTCAGAAATGGTTAGGATTAAACTGGATTTTAATTAGGTAAATGATCTAACTAGGGACTTTGTTATTAAAAGTAAGCTGATGAAAGACTGAAGTTTTGGTGCTCTCTGTTAAGAGAACCAAGTTTTCTTGGAATACTGAGCTATTGTTGATTACAGATTTTACATTCCTCACCTCCTGTAAGTGATCTGTCATAACTTTATTTGCCTTTGAAATCTTTTAATGGCACTTTGGTTAAGTGAATAAGTGGTCCTTTACAGTCACCTTATACCCTATTTGACCAGGTATTTTTAAACCTTTTTGACAAAAAATTTCCGACAAAATTCCAAGGGTCAAATTCCCATTGAAGTTTTATGGATCTTGAACTAACTTTGGAATGCTTCAGAGGGCTGCTGACGCATCGCAGAGAGAAATATTAAACTAATTAGGATTATTTGATATTTCAGACTACATGGGAAGCATTACAAAATGAGTGGTGATAAATCTTAAGTTGTACAGTATGGATAAAGTCATTAATATAAATTTCCTAGAAATCATGTGAAATTTCTAAAACTTGGATATGTCCTAGTATAGTATTATCAGTCATAATTCTAGCTATTATCTTTAAACACTGTATGTCACATTGTATGTCAAGTTTGTCAACTGCATTCCCATCAGATTTTTAACCAAGCCTTTTAAGCTTTTTTGTTATTCAAAGAGAGTTATTGTTTCATTCTACTGCATAAGCAAAAAGAGTTTCATTTTAAGATTCATAGAAAGGACTTTTGACTAGTACAGGTTTCTGAAAACATTCAGATCACACTGCTTAACTGAATAACTACAGAAATCTAATGGAAACATTGATGTAACCCTGATGGTTCCTTCAAACTGTTAACAAAGTATAAGATCAAAGATTAGGTATACTGGATAGAGTGAACTGATGAATATAATTATAAGTTTTATAGTTTTTATCTGAAATATTACTGGCTTTTAATCTGTGTTTTCCATATATGGCGAAAGCTTTCCCCTTAAGCTAATTATAACATATAGTAACTTGGTAAGTTATAACTTCATAAATAAAATTGAGACATTTATGTCTTCTCTACCCAATCCCTTCAAAATTTGGAAACTCAGTATTTTTATTTTCATGGAAATATAGCTACTTGCTTGAGTTCACTAAGAATCTGTTCTCCTTATATGGGACACAGTAATAATGAATATATTACCATGGCTTTAAGTGGAATGTCTTGTTAGGAAAATACATAAACTCAAATATGACTAGACAGTGTTAAAGAACTAAAGTGGACTTTATGAAACCATAAAGCCCCTTGAAAAAACAATTGTGGTTCAGTAACAAAATCCCAAGGGTATATTCTCTGGCTACAGTAAGATCAAACCAGAAATCGATCATAAAAAGATAACTAGAAAATCTGACATTTGAATCATACACTATACTCATAAAAAAAACTATGGGTCAAAGGAAAATTACAGTTATATGAGAAAAAGTTTTAACTGGTTGATATTGAAACTGCAATATGAATTGTAATATGAAAATTTCAAATATTGGCCAAAGAAAGACGTTCTGAACAAAAGTTCTGTGACTGAGAGGAAGGTAAACTGCTTGAATACTGAATGAAAGGAAACATTCTAACCAGAATCATTACCATCATAATTTTCCACATATCCACCAATTCTTTACCTTGCATCTATCAGCCAGGGTGACCAAATTCACATGAAAATTCAGTACTATTTAGAGAAACACTAATAAATATGATTTCTCTTCCAGATCTCTCCTCTTATTTTCAAACCTCTACATCCAAAACTCTACTGCAAACTCAACCTGGATTTTTCACAGGGATCTCAAAATTTAGTATGTCCAAAACTGAACCTTTGACTTTCCCTTCAAAATCTATTTCTCTTGAGGTCAGTTCCATGTTAGTAAAGGGCACCCCCGTTCACCCAGTTGTCCGAGCAAAATCCAGGCTGTGTCCATTAGGACTGAGAAAGTAAAACAAGATTTACTCTACAGACATAAAAAAAAAAAAACAACAACAAAAAACTGGACAAAATGCATGAAACAACTTTCAGACATCTGACAAGGCAAAGATGAGCAGTGACTCTTGAGAAGAGAAACAAACAAACAAAAAATGCCATTCACACCTGCAGGACTTCCAGATAAGCTGAACCACTGGCCTTGCCCAGGGGCTGCCAAGCCCCCCATCCGCACCCCCGTCCCGCCCCGCCTGGGGGCTGGCTTAAGTGGAAGCCCTCTGTTCTTAGCGCCGTCCCTTGCGCAGGGAAGGATGACGGCAGCGCCAGCTTCACTAGACATAGTGAGTTGACAGGGTAGAATGCCTAAGGTGTGCCTACCAAATCGAGAGTATTAATGTAGCCTCATCTTTCTAGAGATGCTTAAGGGGTAAGTACAGAGTTGTACTTACTGCAATTCGAAACCTAAATCAGGAATACAGGCTGGAGAAGGCCAACGTCTCTCAAGATGGCGGCGAGGCAGAATAAAGCGCCCAAGACTGCAGGTGCGGGTGGGCGTGGCCGGGGGCGTGGCCTCGGATACTGAGACGAAATACAAGGCTAACCCCTGACCTTAGCTCAGAGCACCAGGCTTTAAATGTCTTTTAAGGTATGGACTGTTCTGTCTTGCCATTCCTAAAAATAACCTACACATAAACTCAGTTCTTGTCAGTCATTTAGTCCAGGCATTAACTAACTTTGTACCCCAGTTTGTTATTAATTCTCTCTGTTTTACTCTTTTTTTCTCTTAACTAACCTGCTTCAAAGATGTACACCTTTGTTTAATCTCTGATTCCTCCAGGCATTTCTCTAGCTCTCACCTTATTTCTGACTTTTAGACTCATATCCAACTGCTTACTGGTCATATTCATCTGAATGTCCTGCTGTAGAAATCTCAGACTCCATAAACCCTAACCTGAAGGATCTTTCCCGTTAAATACAATCCATTGCCTCTGTCTTCAAATCCCTAAATGACAAGATTTGAAACCAATATTTCATTTGTTAATTTCTCCTTTTTCCTTTCCAATTCCATTCCCATGGTTACCTATCAAATTCTGACTATTATACTTCCTACTCATTTCTCCTAGACATTCTCTTTGATTTCAATGCCCATTATTTTCTTGGGCTCCAAAAATCACTGCAGACAGTGATTGCAGCCATGAAATTAAAAGACAGTTGCTCTTTGGAAGAAAAGGTATGACAAACAACATATTAAAAAGCAGAGATGTCATTTTGCTGACAAAGGTCCATCTAGTCAAAGCTATGGCTTTTCCAGTAGTCACGTATGGACATGAGAGATGGGCCATAAAGAAGGCTGAGTGCTGAAGAATTGATGCTTTGAACTGTGGTGTTGGAGGAGATTCTTGAGAGTCCCTTGGACAGCAAGGAGATCAAACCAGTCAGTCCTAAAGGATATGAGTCCTGAATATTCATTGGAAGGACTGATGCTGAAGCTGAAGCTCCAATACTTTGGCCACCTTATGTGAAACGTGGACTCACTGGAAAAGACCCCTGATGCTGGGGAAGATTGAGGACAACAGGAGAAGAGGGCAACAGAGGATGAGGTGGTTGGATGGCATCTCTGACTCAGTGGACATGAGTTTGAGTAAACTTCAGGAGATAGTGAAGAACACGGAAGCCTGGCATGCTGCAGTTTATGGGGTTGCAAAGAGCTGGACATGACTTAGCAACTGAGCTACAACAGGCTCATAATCATCACCCTGGTAACAACTTCTTAGTACTACTATGCTAGGTGTTAAGATCTCACTACTTCCAGTATACTTTTCCCAGAATGTACCTTTCAAGAGTTGTCTAGTGATATTTTTTAAAAACACTTACCTGACCATGGTTAAAATTCATCCCTGCTGCTGCTGCTGCTGTCAAGTCGCTTCAGTCGTGTCCGACTCTGTGTGACGCCATAGACGGCAGCCCACCAGGCTCCCCTGTCCCTGGGCTTCTCCAGGCAAGAACACTGGAGTGGGTTGCCATTTCCTTCTCCAATGCATGAAAGTGAAAAGTGAAAGTGAAGTCGCTCAGTAAGTGTCCGACTCTTCATGACCCCATGGACTGCAGCCTACCAGGCTCCTCCGTCCGTGGGATTTTCCAGGCAAGAGTACTGGAGTGGGTTGCCATTGCCTTCTCTGGAAATTCATCCCTAATGTTAAATTTTTAGCTCCTTAAATTGGATCCTGCCTTTCTCCCCAGCTTCATCTTCCCTCTACTCTCCTTCATCCCAAATCAGAAAAAGTTGGGTAACTCCAGTAAAAGTAAACCCCTTGTACTGCTCCCCTAGACCATTATGTATCTCTCTTCATGCTGTCCCTACTGCCAGGCTGACGCACTTCCCATCTCCAACTTTCACCTGGTTAATACCTCTTGGTGTAAGACTCACAGGAAGCTGGTCATCTTTGATCATCACCACCTATTCCTCAGAACCATACTCAGTTAAATATTTCCTCCTCTTGTCCTATATGTCCCTTGAAATCATTGTATCCACTGAGATTAGGTAGCAATCAAGGGATTAAGAAATCTTTTCTGGTATCAAGATTTTCTAAAACTTCATTCTGACTTCTTCTTTAGACATTTTTTCCTCTTCTCTTATCAAGAGAGAATGAAACAAGTTCTGGAGGCTGGTCCCATGTTAGGGCAGACATAGGTCTGATACTATCATTCTTGGTTTTAAAGCAGAAGCAAGACAAAATTAAAGCATGCAAAGCAGAATATTAAAAGGTTTATCAAATAAGTCTAATTATCACATTTTTTTTTCAAAGAACATAAGTACTCAGTCTCTGTGTAAGGCTTCAAATCTGACCGCAAAATATAGTTAAAGAATTTGACTCAGGGACATGATATAGCGTAAGAGACCTCAAGTTCCCACTGATATCCGGGAAATATTTTCTCCCAGTTTTATTGTCCCAAAAGAACTGACTCAGTTTCAGACTTGTTATTCATCTAATTAAATGGCTGTTTTGTAATGAATATGGTTCAAAGTCTAGTAAGCCACATATGACTTTAGACAAAAAGTATGATGAACTCATAGAAGATTGTGCTAGAACTGAGTTATTTTTTTAAGGACACTTTCAAACCTGCAAACAAAGAATGTCAGCCATTTTTTCACAACTCCATCCTCCTGTAGAGTAGGAACTCTTAGTCAAATAGTTTCCATAAGGAGCGAGCTGACCCAAGATAAACTTTTCTTTCTAGTGATCACTGTTACACTATCATCTTGGGGAGAATTCTACTGAAAACAATGTAAGAGAGTTTGCAGTTTGTTATACTCCATAAAGCCTGTTTCATATTCTTTGCAAACATATGTACACACACACACACACACAGAGTCATTTGCTACTTAAACATTTAGGCTGGCCTACTGTCAGTTAAGTCATTGTGTGACAGGAGAGGCTTCTCAGAAAAAATGTAAGAAGCAAGTAATATTAAAACAAACACTCAAATTTATAACCTGCAGCATACAGTCTGGACAATAGCAATCCCAAACTTTATTTGTATCATTCTAATTACTGTTAGAGCAATTCTCTTAATTACTGCTTGGACTGAAGGCTGAGTTAGGAGCTGTTTTAAGTACTGGTTATCTAAATCTGCAAAATAATAAAACTGACACAAAAAAGGGATAAATTCAAGACCTATAGATACATGCCACCTCACCAGCTGAGTGACAGCCTCTGATTTTTCTTTCTTGGCAGTTTGCTGGGGTTTGATGCCAGACTCTAGTCAACTGTACAGCAGTGTATGAAGCCCAAAGTCTGGACATTATCTTCACTAAATACATATGGTATTCCTATTTTAACAACTGTCCTTTTTTTTATTAAAAGTAATGATTATCTTCATGAAAGCTCATTGAAATTAATATTTTTGCTCTTAATACACTCATAATGAAGAAATACTGAACAGCAAGTTTGAAAGAGCTACTCAGTGGTTATATTGGGGCTGAAACTCTTAACAACTTGACAAGAAAAAAAGAATCCTATGCTTTTGAGCAGAATATCTGCAAGCAGCTTGAAGTAGTTTTAGGTTGTTATCAGTGTTGTTTGGCCTTTGATTCTGTGGACAGAAACCAGTTATTGGCTAAGATGCTCAAGCATAACTCTGACTCCTAGTCATTGATTCTTCTATAAAACTTCCATATTAGTGTGAGTAAAAGGTTTTGTGGCATAAAATCTGATAAACCAAGTAATTCCAAGCATGATAAAACAGGAATGCATTTTCTGTGTGTCAGGGTTTGTGTTAAATACAATGCACATGTTATTTATTTCCTCAGAGTCTTACAGTTAGATATTATCATTGTATTTATGTCACAGGTCTAGAAACTGAGACTCAGGAAGGTTAAGTAGCTTCTCCACATTCACATACACCTCTGACTCATAAATTGTAGCTTCCCAGGTGGCACTAGTGGTAAAGAACCTGCCTGCCAATGCAGGAGACATAAGAGACATGGGTTCAATCCCTGGGTCAGGAAGATCTCCTGGAGGAGGGCATGGCAACCCACTCCAGTATTCTTGCCTGGAGAATCCCATAGACAGTGGAGCCTGGCAGGATACAGCCCATGGGGTCACACAGAGTTGGATACCACCAAAGTGACCCGTATAAATTAACCCAGTCCATTTGACTTCAGTTACATTATGCAACTTTTTTTCCCTAGACCTGGATTCTTCAGTTAAGTAGCTGTGAGCCACCCATGGCTAACTAAATTTTAATTAATAAAAATTTAACAAAAATAAAAGTCAAGTTTCTCTGCTACTAATCACATTCACTAATCACTTCAGTGCTTAACAGCCATGTGTCTCTTGCAGTTATTGTACTTGACAATGAAATAGAGAAAGTTAGTATTGAGAGTTTATTGGACAGTGCTGGTCTAGAATCACTGGTAACTGAAATGCCCTCTCTCTTTTCTGACAATGAGAAATACATGAATTACATTGTTACTTTGACTTTCAGGAAGTTCAGTTCCAAAATTTAAGCTCAACTATAGCAATATTGACTCCCAGGAAGTTCAGTTCCAAAGTTTAAAAGCTAAAGTATAACAATATTTTAACTCTTGTGATCAACATAACTATGTCATCTTTTCCTTGGGCCTAATTTTCTGTTATTTATTACTATTTCATTGAAAAAGTCCTTGTTGGAGGTTTTCTTAAATCATTTGTGGAAAAGGCCAGTAGATAAATATAAATAAAAATCAGGACACTTCACCTGATTTTGTATGACCTCCCTGGTATAAAGTATGGAATAGCCAACTATATGCTGTCTAGAAGAAATGCACTTCAAAAATAACAATATAGTCAGGATGAAAGTAAGTGGATGGAAAGGTTATACATGAATCAAAGGAATGCAGAAGAGGCTACATTCATACTAGGTAAATTATATTTCAGACCAAAGATAATTACCAGAAACACAAAAGGACATTATATAATGATAAAGGGCCAGTCACAGAATTTCAAAATATGTGAGTGAAAACTTGATAGAACTAAAAGATGAAATAGATGGATCCACAATAGTTTAAGTCTTCAACACTAAACTCTCAAAAATTGATAGGACAATTAGATCGAAAATCAGCAAATATTTATAGGAATTCAACAACAACAACAAATAGGTCTAACTGATATTTATAGAACATTCCACCCAACAACCTCAGTATATACATTCATTTCAAATCCTTACAGAAAATAAGCAAGTATGACCATATTCTGAATCTTAAAACAGGCCTTGACAATTTAAAAGGAGTTAAACCACAACGTGTTCTATGATACACTGGAATCAAAACAGTAATCATAACAGAAAGATAACATGAAAATCTTAAAATGTTTGGAAACTAAACCACATGCTTCGAAATAATCTACAGGTCAAAGAGCAAGTCTCAAGGAAAATCATAAAAATACACTGAACTCAATGAAAGTGAAAATACAACACATACAATTAGGGTACAATCACCTAAGGCTGTGATGAGAGGGAAATTTATGGCATTAAATATATAGATTAGTAAAGAGCCAGTCTCAAAACAATAACATAGCTCCCAAGAATCTAGAAAAGAAGAGCAAAAGAGACCCAAGAGCAGCAGGAAGAAGGAAAGTAAAATAATGAGGAATGAGACACGAGAGAAGTGGTTATGACTATCAAAGGGTAATATGAGAAATCCTTATAGTTATGGAATTGTTCTGCATCTTCACTATATCAATGTCAATGTTCTGGCTATATGATATTGTTACTCTAGTTTTGTAAATTGTTACCTCTTTGTGTTGGAGAAGACTCTTGAGAGTCCCTTGGACTGCAAGGAGATCCAACCAGTCCATTCTGAAAGAGATCAATCCTGGGATTTGTTTGGAAGGAATGATGCTGAAGCTGAAACTCCAGTACTTTGGCCACCTAATGCGAAGAGTTGATTCATTGGAAAAGACTCTGATGCTGGGAGGGATTGGGGGCAGGAGGAGAAGGGGACGACCCAGGATGAGATGGCTGGATGGCATCACGGACCCGATGGATGTGAGTCTGAGTGAACTCCGGGAGATGGTGATGGACAGAGAGGCCTGGCGTGCTGCGATTCATGGGGTCGCAAAGAGTCAGACACGACTGAATGACTGAACTGAACTGAACTGACCTCTTCAGGAAACTATGTAAAGAGTATGTGGTGTATCCCTTTGTATTCTTAAATATCTCTTACATGATATAAAAAGCTACAATTATCTCAAAATACTTAAAAGAGACAAGCCACAGAAGAGATTTTACGCATGTACACTCGTGGTGAATTCATGTCAATGTCTGGCAAAACCAATACAGTATTGTAAAGTAAACTAAAGTTAAAATAAAAATTTAAAAAAAAAAAAAAGAAGAAGAGATTTTACAAGACAAAATAAGAAAAAAGCCATCTAGAATACAACGAATTCCAACAAAAATATTCAATAGATAAAATGAAGAAAAGATTGAAAACTCACTTCACAAAAGAGAAAAAGCACAATACAATACAATACACACACCAAATCGGTTATGATGAAACAGTCTGACAGTACTGAATGTTGGCAAGGTCCAAGCAATTTGAGAAAGGTTGAGCAATGGATATGAACTTCCAGATGGGTGGCAGATTAAACTGGTACAACTTCTTTGGAAAACTCTTAGGAATTATTTTAGAAATCTGAAGATATATTTGCCCTGCTGCCGCTGCTGCTGCTAAATCGCTTCAGTTGTGTCCAACTCTGTGCGACCCCATAGACGGCAGCCCACCAGGCTCCCCCGTCATCCCTGGGATTCTTCAGGCAAGAACACGGGAATGGGTTGCCGTTTCCTTCTCCAATGCATGAAAGTGAAAAGTGAAAGTGAAGTCGCTCAGTCATGTCTGACTCAGCACTACTGCCCAATAATTTACAACTAGAATGTCTCCTAGGTAAACGTGTGCTTTGGGGCACTAAATATACAACACTGTTCTTAGCAGCATTCCTTGTCATAACCTCAAACAGCAAAAAACCCCCAAATGCTCATTGAGAAGAATTAATAAATAATGTCAGCACATTCAGACAACTGAATAATATGGAGCAAACAAAGCCAGATGACCAGACCTTTAGCATAGGATTTATTGGAAGACATTAATAGCAGGTTTGGAAGTCCCCTGTTGCTTATTCCATTTGTCGTCAACATACAGGAATGAGAGGGGTCCTGATTCTTGTATTAATATGACTGCCTACAAGGGAGGATATTGCTTCACAAAGGAAGAGGCTGGAAAACCACAGAATGGCTAGCTTGACAAGGGTTGTGATCCAAAGCCTGCATGACATGGCAGAACTGTGGCTTCTAGCCTTTTCCACCATTTCATCGTATATCAGTTAGGAGTTAGGCACTCATCAGACTAACCATCTACCACCACACAAACTGAGGAAACACAATCTTTGGGTCAATATCAAGCCTGCCTACCAGTGGGCCAAACTATGATCTAACATTCCTTCTATCTTACACATAAGAAATCTGTACTTGTCCTCTCAGGAACAACAGGGAGGATCTTCTGTGATTTTACTGTTCATTTTTAATTGTTTCTTTCCTCTTATAAACCAACATTAAGAGTCATCGGTTCTTTATCACTCTTGACCCCTTGATCTAAAAGCCAAAATCAAATAGATTATAGGAGATAGCAGCTCACTTAGCTCTCCCACAGTTAGCTCCTCACCTGGAGGTGGGGATGGAGAGTGTGATGGTTAACTTTATTGTGTCAACTTGACTGGGCCTCAGTCAAGTTGGGAAGCTCAGTATCTGGTTAAATGTTATTTCTGTGTAGATCTGTGAGGGTGTTTTGAGAAGAGATCAGCATTTGAATTGATGGAGTGGATAAAGCAGATGGTTCTCCTTGGCATGGGTGGGCATCATTCAATTAACTGAGAGCCTAAAAAGAACAAAAAGGTAGAGGAAGACTGCTCGCTGTTTGGCTGTTCACCTGGGACATTGATCTCCTCCTGGTCTCATTGCTCCTGGTTCTCAGGCATCAGATTTCAACTAGAATCCAGCTCTTTGCCTGGCTAGCCTTCAAACTATACCACTGGGATTCATGAGTCTCCAACTTGTAGATGCAGATCATCAGACTTCTCAGCCTCCATAACGGCTTAAATCAACACCTTATAATATACAAACATTTGGGACCCATCCATTTCTCTTAATAGTTAAAGTAAAAGTGAAAAGAAGAATGAATACACACTGAAGTACATAGTGATAAAAGGACACCTCACCTTCAACTTAATCTCAAATGATTCTGGAAGAATAAACATATGTCATAATATATTTTTTGTTAGGTTTTCTTAAGTTTGAAATTATTTCAAAATCTAAAATTAGAAAGGAAAGGAAAGGGAAAAGAAAAAGAAGAAAGAAAGGCATACTCCAATTCTAATATTTTTATCTCCTTTTTTGAAGGAAATAAAACTCATACAGCAGAGGCAGTGGTACCTCAGAGTGTGACAAGATAGCTAATGGGGCTGACATGACAAGACACAGTGCTGGTTAGGGACCTGGACCATAGTGGGAATAAGAACCACAAAGACAGCAGGACAGAGCTAACATGCCCAACACTCTGCAAACGTTTCCATTTGCAGAGAGTTTGGCCACACACTGTAAAAACAGGGTATTCTCACAACTGACAGACTATCATCTCAGGCCAACAGACCCATCCAAAATTAACACAGTCTCAGATTTGGAGATTGTTCTCTTTGGTCTAAGGATTCAGGCCATCAGAAGATCTTAATTATTTTTAGCTCCTCGTTCAAGATGGAAAAAGAGGCCAGCTTCTTGAAGAATAGCCTTATTCTAAAAGTTGTTACAGTTTATTCTGACTTCTCACATTGCTCTCACCCAGCATATGGCTCTCCTCCTAGAAAACCTCTCAGTGTTGTACACAAGGACAAGATGTGGACAGCAGCCTAGGGAATTTAGGGAGTCCAAAGCTGCTATGTAGATAAAACCATTTCACGCAAAATAGCATGGGAAATAACACTGAGTCAAGAGCCTCTGAAAGAGTTGCTAGATGCACATACAAAGTAAAACGTGGTAGTCTTCCCTCCCATATTAGCATCAGCTGTGCCAAAATAATGGTACAGGAAAAAGGGCTATTAATATTCTTGGCAGACTGTAAGACCCTATGGCATCCCTCAAGATATCTGGCATTGGCAGATGCAAGCTATTACATTTAGAATGGATAGGATGTCCAGAGTTAAACTCACACACCTATGGTCAACTAACGTATGACAAAGGAGACAGGAATATGCTATGGAGAAGAGATAGACACTTCAATAAGTGGTGCTGGGAAAACTGGACAGTTACATGTAAAAAAGTAGGGCTTCCCCAATGGTTCAGTGGGTAAAGAATCCTCCTCCAATGCAAGAGACACAAGAGATGCAGGTCCAATCTCTGGGTCTGGAAGATACCCTAGAGAAGGAAATTGCAACCCGCTCCAGTATTCTTGCCTGGGAAATCCCATGGACTGTAGGCAGGCTACAGTCTGAAGGGTCACAAAGAGTCAGAGATTACTGGGTACGCATGCACGCACATGTAGAATAATGAAATGACAATATTCTCTAACACCATTCACAACAATAAACTCAAAATGAATTAAAGACCTGAATATAACTCCAGACATCTAAACTGTTAGAGGAAAATACAGGCAGAAAATGCTTTGACATAAATAACAGCAAGGTATTTTTTTGACCAACCTTCTAGAGTTATGGAAATAAATATAAAAAAAGAAACATATAGGACCTAATTAAGTGCATTTGCACATCAAAGGAAACCATAAACAAGATGAAAGATAACCCTCAGAATGGGAGAAAATAATTTCAAACAAAGGGACTGACAAAGGATCAATTTTCAAAATATATGAGCAGNTGTAAAGTAATTAGCCTCCAATTAAAATAAATAAATTTAAATTAAAAAAATAGTGCAAGCAGCTCAATATCAAGAAAATAAACAACCCCCCCCCAAAAAAAAATGGGTGAAAGACCTAAATAGGCATTTCTTTAAAGAAGACATACAGATAGCCAACAAGCATATTAAAACATGCTCAACATCACTAACTATTAGAGAAATGTAAATCAAAACTACAATGAGGTATCATCTTATACTGGTCAGAATGATCATCATAAAAAATCTACAAACAATAAATGCTGAAGAGGGTGTGGAGAAAAGGGAACTCCCATGTACTGTTGGTATGAGTTTAAACTGATACAGTCACTATGGAAAACAGTGTTGAGGTTCCTTAAAAAACTAAAACTAGAACTACCATGTGACCCAGCAACCACACTACAGGGCATAAACCACCAAAAAAGCATAATTCAAAAAGATATATACCCCAAAATTCATAGCAGCACTATTCTAAATATTCTAGATAGTGCTGCTTCCAGGACATGGAAGCAATCTAAATATCCATCAACAAAGGAATGGATATGGAAGATGTGGTACATACACATACATAATGGAATATTACTCATCCACAAAAGTAATGAAAATGGGTCATTTGTAGAGAAGTGGATGGACCTAGAGTATCATACAGAGTGAAGAAGGTCAGAAACTGAAAAACAAATATTGTATATTAATGAATATATGTGGAATCTAGAAAAATGACATGGATGAAATTATTTGCAAAGCAGAAAGAGAGACACAGATGTAGAGAACAAATATATGAATACCAAGGGGGAAGGGGTGGTGGGAGAAGTTGGGAATTGGGATTGACACATATACACTATTGATATTATGTATAAAATAGATAACTATCGAGAATATATTATACAATACAGGGAAAAGGCACTGTGTTGATCTGAATGGGAAGGAAGTCCAAAAGAAGGGGTCATATGAATATGTATGGTTGATTCATTATGCCATACAGTAGAAAATAATGCAACATTGTAAAGCAACTACACTCCAATAAAAATTAATATAAAGGGCTTCAAATCAGGTATTATATATATGTTCAAAGAATTAAAGCATAACAATAGTGAATCAACAAATATAGGTTTTCATTTAAAAAAAAACAAGGAAAATACTGAAGTTGAAGCATAACACAGTAAATGAAAATCTCACTTGTGATGCTAAATGAAAAATTCAACTGGGAGAAGAAAGAATTAGTAAATTTGAAGAAACACCCATAGATATTCCCAAATATAAGAAGCACAGAGGGAAAAAGGATTGAAGAAAAAAGTAACAGCATCAAAGAACTGTTGTTGTTCAGTCACTCAGTCATGCCCGACTTTTTGTATCCCATGGACTACAGTACGCCAGGCTTTCCTGTCCTTCACCATCTCCTGGAGCTTGTTCAAAAATCATGTTCATTGAGTAGGTGATACCATCCAAACTTCTTCTCCTTGGGCATCTCCTTCTTCTCCTGCCTTCAATCTTTCAAAGCATCAGGGTCTTTCCAATGAGTCAGCTCTTTGTATCAGGTGGCCAAAATGTTGGAGCTCAGCTTCAGTCCTTCCAATGAATATTCAGAGTTGACTTCCTTTAGGATTGACTGGTTTGATCTCCATGCTGTCCAAGGGACTCTCAAGAGTCTTCTCCAACACCACAGTTCAAAAGCATCAATTCTTTGGTGCTCAGCTTTCTTTATAGTCCAACTCTCACATCCATACATGACTATTGGAGAAACCATAGCTTTGACTAGACGGACCTTTGTTGGCAAAGTGATATCTCTGCCTTTTTTTTTTTTTTTTTTGGAACCCAAGAAAATAAAGTCTGTCACGTTTCCATTTTTTTTCTCCATCTATTTGCCAGGAAGTGATGGGACCAGATGCTATGATCTTCATTTTCTGAATGTTGAGTTTTAAGCCATCTTTTCACTCTCCTGTTTCACTTTCATCAAGAAGCTCTTTACTTCCTCTTTGCTTTCTGCTGTTAGGATGGTGTCATCTACATTATCTGAGGTTATTGATATTTCTCCCAGCAATCTTGATTCCAGCTTGAACTTTATCCAGCCTTGCATTTTGCATGATATACTCCCCTCCTCAAAGATCAATGTAAAGAAATAGAGGAAAACAATAGGATGGGAAAGAAGAGAGCTCTCTTCAAGAAAATTAGAGATACCAAGGGAAATTTTTATGCAAAGATGGGCACAATAAAGGACAGAAATGCTGTGGACCTAACAGGAGCAGAAGATATTAAGAAGAGGTGGCAAGAATACATAGAAGAACTGTACAAAAAAGATCCTCACAACCCAGATAATCATGATAGTGTGATCACTCACCTAGTGCCAACATCCTGGAATGTGAAGTCAAGTGAGCCTTAGGAAACGTCATTGCCAAAAAAGCTAGTGGAGGTGATAGAATTCCAGCTGAGCTATTCCAAGCCCTAAAAGATGATGCTATGAAAGTGCTGCACTCAATATGCCAGCAAATTTGGAAAACTCAGCAGTGGCCAAAGGACTGGAAAAGGTCAGTTTTCATTCCAATCCCAAAGAAAGACAAAGCCAAAGAATGCTCAAACTACCGCACAATTGCACTCATCTCACACGCTAGCCAAGTAATGCTCAAAATTCTCCAAGCCAGGCTTCAGCAATACATGAACTGTGAACTTCCAGGTGGTCAAGTTGGATTTAGAAAAGGCAGAGAAACCAGAGATCAAATTGCCAACATCTGTTGGATCATTGAAACAGCAAGAGTTCCAGAAAAACATCTACTTCTGCTTTATTGATGATGCCAAAGCCTTTGACTGTGTGGATCACAATAAACTGGGCAAAATTCTTCAAGAGATGAGAATACCAGACCACCTGTCCTGCTTCTTGAGGAATCTGTATGCAGGTCAGGAAGCAACAGGTAAAACTGGACATGGAACAACACTCTGGTTCCAAATCAGGAAAGGAATACATCAAGGCTGTATATTGTCATCCTGCTTATTTAACTTATATGCAGAGTACATCATGAGAAATGCTGGACTGGATGAAGCACAAGCTAGAATCAAGATTGCCAGGAGAAATATCAATAACCTCAGATATGCAGGTGACACCACCCTTATGGCAGAAAATGAAGACGAACTAAAGAGCCTCTTGATGAAAGTGAAAGAGGAGAGCGAAAAAGTTGGCTTAAAGCTCAACATTTAGAAAGCGAAGATCATAGCATCTGGTCCCATCACTTCATGGCAAATAGATGGGGAAACAGTGGAAACAGTGACAGACTTTATTTTCTTGGGCTCCAAAATCACTGCAGATGGTGACTGCAGCCATGAAATTAAAAGATGCTTGCTCCTTGGAAAAAAAGTTATCAGCAACCTAGATGACATGTTAAAAAGTAGAGACATTACTTTGCCAACAAAGGTCCATCTAGTCAAGGTTATGGTTTTTCCAGTAGTCATGTATGGATGTGAGTGTTGGACTATAAAGAAAGCTGAGTGCCAAAGAATTGATGCTTTTGAACTGTGGTATCGGAGAAGACTCTTGAGAGTCCCTTGGACTGCAAGGAGATCCAACCAGTCCATCCTAAAGGAAATCAGTCCTGAATATTCAATGCAAGGACTTATGCTGAAGCTGAAACTCCAAATCTTTGGCTATCTGCTGCAAAGAACTGACTCATTTGCAAAGACCTTGATGCTGGGAAGGATTGAAGGTGGGAGAAGAGGGGGATGACAGAGGTTGAGATGGTTGGATGGCATCACTGACTCAGTGGACATGAGTTTGAGTAAGCCCTGGGAGTTGGTGATGTACAGGAAAGCCTGGCGTGCTGCAGTCCATGCGGTTGCAAAGAGTCAGATATGACTGAGTGACAACTTAACTGAACTGATGCCATTTTACATGAGACTTGAATGGCCACCATGGATTTTGGTACTTGAGGTGTTCCTGGAACCAATCCTCCATGGATACTGAGGGAGGATTGTATATGATAAAGGACTATTATCCAAACATACCAAGAACCCTTAAAGCTCAGCAAGAAGAAAACAAACAATCTAATTAATAAAATGGGAAAAAATCTGAACATGGTATCCTATCCTCTCCCAAGTAAATCAGGTCTAACTGCGATGATTATGTAAGTCTCTTAATTTGTCTTCTAGCACCCATTCCTGCTCCCAAGTCTATTCCCAACCCACCAGAGTAAGGTAGTTAGAATAAACAAGATGACATTACTTCTATGTTCAGAACCTCCCAAGTCTTCTCATCTCAGAGTAAAAACAAAAATTCCTATTGTATCATTGCCAACATTATTTTCTTCATATTATTCATGATTTTCCCCTTTGGCTTACTGTATCTACCCAAATGGAAGTTCTCTCACTAGGCATTCCCTTGCCTCAGGATGTTCATGCTTGCTTTTCCCTCGGCCTGGAAATGCTTTGATAAAGACAATAACATGAAATAACATGACTTTGTCCTTCACTTCCTTCCATACATTTTTCTTGAAACCTTGTAGAGCAACAACTTTAAATTTACAATCCCTACTCCCTCACGAAATATCTTCCTTCCTTTTTATATATTTTTGTTCTTTGCACTTAATACTGATTAATATACTATATTTTACTTATTTATGTGTAACCTATTAGATTATAAATCTGATGAGGGTAAAGATATTGACTGTTCTGTCTGATAGTGTAACATGAGTCCATAGTACCATGTCTGCCTTTGATATATATTGCTGGATGAATAAAGAAATCTTAATGAAAGGGCTTCCCTGGTGGCTCAGACAGTAAAGAATCTTCCTTCCATGCGAATGCAGGAGACCCATGTTCAGTCCCTGGGTCAAGAAGATCCCCTGGAGATGGAAATGGCAACCCACTCCAGTATTCTTGCCTGGAGAATCCCAGGGACAGGGGAGCCTTGTGGGCTGCCGTCTATGGGGTCGCACAGAGTCGGACACGACTGAAGCGACTTAGCATGTATGCATGCATTGGAGAAGGAAATGGAAACCCACTCCAGTATTCTTGCCTGGAGAATCCCAGGGGCAGGAGAGACTGGTGGGCTGCCATCTATGGGGTCGCACAGAGTCAGACACGACTGAAGCGACTTAGCATGTATGCATGCACTGGAGAAGGAAATGGCAACCCATTCCAGTGTTCTTGCCTGGAGAATCCCAGAGACAGGGGAGACTGGTGGGCTGCCGTCTATGGGGTCGCACAGAGTCGGACACGACTGAAGCGACTTAGCAGCAGCCGATCATCTTTTAAAAATACATCCTATGATATGACATACATAAGATATGCAAGCATATTTTAAGTACTTGTATGATAAGAAAATGGAATATAATATTCTGTAAGTTTCTTTAAGTGTTTTGCTCTTACAGGAGCATGTTTTACCATTGTATGTTGAAAAATATGCTATTCTTCAAAATGTCTTATTAATACTAATATATTTGTCTTCCCTGGTGGTGCTAGTGGTAAAGAACTGGCCTGCCAGTGCAGGAGACTTAAGAGACACGGGTTCAATCCCTGGGTGGGCAAGATCCCCTGAAGAAAGGCATGGCAATCCACTTAACTATTCTTGCCTGGAGAATTCCATGGACAGAGGAGTCTGGTGGCCTACAGTCCATGGAGTGGCAGAGTCAGACACAACTGAAGCTATTTAGCACAGTGTGTGTGCATGAACACACACACACACACATATAATACACATACACACATTATATATATATATGTATGTGTGAATTTTTTTTCCTGAAAGCATGATTCTGGTGCATGTTTCAATTAATATTAAAAAATGCCTCTCTGGAGATGACCATAAGTATAGCTTTAGGCATTTTGGAGAATACTGAATTGGATTTCCTAGTACCTCAACATTTAGTCTTAGTGAACAATTTAAATTTACCTCAGTAATAAACACTTCCCAGTTCAGTGGGGACAAATAAACAAGAGCAGAGAGTAGAGAGAAAATAGAGCTCTTTTCTGATATTTCTAGGTTATTCTTGCCTTGTGAAAAGCTTTAAGCAGTTCATCACATTTCACTTAAAGAAAGGACAGATGGATTTGTTTTCCAGCTTTCAGCTTTCTTAGTTTCCATTTAAATTAGTGGTTTGTCCCACTGGAGATCCAATACATCTCTTATACCAGAAGTTTACGGGTGGTGTTGTTGTTGTTTTTCAGTCGCTAAGTCATGTCCGACTCTTTGCAACCCCACAAACTGCAGCACGCCAGCTTCCCTGTCCTTCACTATCTTCTGGAGTTTGCTCAAATTCATGCCCATTGAGTCAGTGATGCTATCTAACCATCCCACCCTCTGCCACCCCCTTCCCATTTTGACTTCAATCTTTCTCAGCATCAGGATCTTTTCCAATGAGTCAGTTGTTTGCATCAAGTGGCCAAAATATTGGAGTTTCAGCTTCACCATCAGTCCTTCCAATTTATATTCAGGGTTGATTTCCTTTAGAATCAACTTGTTTGACAAGTTTACAAGTGCTTAATGCTATTTGTAGTATAAAAGTTGGCAAAATATGTTTTATAATAAGCTAGAATGTAAATAATTGTTAATGCTAAAAATAAAATTCTGTCTTGTGGAATGCAATTAATTATCAACCTGTAGATACTAGCAAGTTTCATCTGTTTCTTATCTACTTTTAAATTTATTTCAAGATTTCTTATTTGATTATAGATGAATAATCTTTAACACTTGTATATTTATATCCATATGAGAGATGA